>PVJO010011895.1:0-57712 GCA_004026905.1 Hystrix cristata | reverse complement strand
AAAAAAAAAAAAAAAAAAAGAGAGAGAGAGAGAGAAAGAGAGATTGCGAGAGAATCAATCACTTCTCATTCATCATCAACCTTTTGACTGAAGGCATTTGTATTTCTTTGCTAGGCCTGTTGTTGTGAGGAGCACACAGATGTGTTGTCTTATACTTGTGCAGGCAAAGGGTCCAAGATCAAGATTTCCACAGAGCTAGTTCTTCCAAGGGCCACAAAGGAAAGATCTGTTCAGACCTCTGTCCTCGCCTTGTAGATGGTGTTGTCTCCCTGAATCTTTCTATGTACTCTTCCCTCTGTCTTTGTATTCAAATTTCCCCTCTTCATAGAGACACCAGAAATATTGGATTAGGATCCCTTTTACCTTGATTATTGCTGTGAAGTCTCTATCTCCAAATTTGGGCACATTCTGAGGTCCTTAGTACGAGGGCCTCAACATATAAGAATTTTGGAGGAATAAAGTAGGTATCATATGAGAAACTTCTAGAAGGCGGTCAGTGAAAATTTGCTGTCCACCTGTCCTCTGTGGTCTGGCTGCACTCTTTGACATTGCTGGTTGCTGTCTCACTGACTTTCTCCTGGCTGCTCCTGCCACACCACAGTCTCTTGAGTCTCCTCTTAGTGCTTAGGCTGCCCCTACTTTGCCTTCTTTCATTCAAATTTAATGTTGATATGTGTCAGTTTTGTCACACTAAATTTTCTTTCCTTCCGCATCTAAATTTTTTCCAAGTTTCACTGTTATTCGCTACCATTTTCTGAGGGATCAATTTTTTGTCTTGTTTAATCTCTCACCTGGGCAATTTGGATAGCACCAGAGTAGAATGTCTGACTGTTTACTGAATATCTCTATGCGAAAGCCCCACAGAAATTCAAACGTAAAATGTGTAACAGTGAGCTGATTGTCTACTTGCACCGTGAAGTCTTCCTTTCTGTGTCCCTTGTCTCAATAAATGACTCCACCCTTGGCTGGCTGCAGATAATGGGCACACGGAAGATAAGTGCTACACGAAGGATGATTTTAGATGTTATCCAATCATAACAATGAATGCCATTGTGTAATGAAAATCGCGTGCTTTCTCCTTGTTCAAATGCTTCAGACTGCATCAGTGAGAAAGTTCCCCTTTCGGACTTAGTATGTCTTTAGTGCTTCTGTAATTATTCAGAAACTCTTAACACATAGAGGTAAGTTTCTACGCCTTTTGCAAGGTGAACACTACAAAAAGATTGGCCGGCAATTTTATATTTTCATTGTATTTAAGATGAATGACCCTTCGCTCTAAAAAATGAACCGACTTCCTGAAGGTATAATATTGGCTAAATAGTGATGAACAATAAGGCAAAGAAAGTTTCCCAGACAACCACTTTTAATGTGAGTTTTAAATTGCAGGTATGAAAATATATTCCTTAAAGAGGCAATTCAGAGATACTTTAAAATGTTAAATAATCATCATGTACATTAGATTACAAGGAGGAAGTAGAAGATGATCAAACAAGCAAATGTAATTTTCAAGGACGAGTTAAAAGATATAAAGTTTTTATTTTAGAACAGTTGTGTTTTGACACTCTAGAGAAATAGCAAAGAGGCAGTTTCCATATAACCTTCATTCTCGGCTTTATTATCAATATGTCACACGTTACATTTAATGGTACATTTCGTGCAATTAATTAGTCAATAATATATTATTAATAATACCTACATTTTTTATAGACTTCCTGAGATTTTAGCTGATGCTATTTTGTGTTTTTCTTCCATCTCGTCCTAGGTACAGGTCTACACTTAGTCATTGTATCTCTTTCGATTGCTCCTGGCTGTGACAGTTTCTGTGATTTTTCTTGATTCTAGTTACCTTGAGGAGTACTGGCCATGTATTTTATAGGATTCCCTTCAAGTGGGGATTGTCTGATGTTTTTCTCACGATTAGACTGGAGTTGTTGGTTTTGAGGAAGAAGACCAGAGAGGCAAAGTGCATTTTTATCCCAAGTGGCCAAGGCATATGCTATCACTAAGATTATCACTACTGATGTTAACTTCAGTCACCTGGTAAACATGGTGATCGCCAGGTTTTCTCCCTGTGAAGTTACTTTTTCTTCCTCAAAATAATATTCAATTCTATACTCTTTTGAAAGAAGGTACTAGATGCAGACCGCATTCAAGATTTGAGAAATTAAAGTGTAAAATCCTTGAAAATGAATTATTCAAAGAATGTATGCAAATCAGAAAAAAATTAGGAGGTTGGGAAATCCCAGGTTGAATTATAGAACATGACAAAATAAGACTTTGGTATTTGCATTATAAATGTGGTGAACAACCTCGACAAAGAGGGTGCAAAACAATGCACTTACTTAAGAAATTTTATAAATGAATGGAATTGCTAAAACTAAAGATATAAACAACATTTATAACTACAGTAGTTAGTTGATAATGGTGTTTCCCAGTGAATGATTAGTTAAAAACTGTCATATGTTAAATTCTTATGTAGGAATCGCACAATTAAGTGTGTAGGAGGTAGATAGTGCGAGCCGAAAGAGTGAGGATGTACAGATAAGTAAGGAGACTAGACTAGAATAATCTGTGTTTTAATTTGAGTTGGAGACATCAGCATGAAGTCCTCTTTAGCTTTATATACATAAAGATGGTTCCATAGAAACACATTCAGAGATACGCGTATGTACACAGGTTAGTGAAGACACATCTTTCCTTGTTCTAACAACTGAGGCGCCCCAGATCCAACAACATTGTAGTGTCAGTGAGCACCACTAGAGCCCAGATCTTGTTCTTCGTACCATTCTTTAATAAAAAGAACCTGGGCAGCTTGAAGAAATGGCTGATGCTTGGACTGAACCTTGCGATAGTTCAGCTTAATGGTATCAACTTGACTGGCTTGGGAGCTTCCAAGGGGGACTGCACTGTTTTCCTGATCTGCTTCCCAGCCACCGCGACCTGAAAATCTTTGCTTCACTGTGACCGTCTACCATGACGTTTCCTTCTTGGAGCCTACTGACCTGGTCTAAAGCCATCAGCTAAATTAGGAAAGTAGACTAATACAGTATCTTGTTGTACCAAAGGCATAAAAATACTAAGAAAAAAACAGTACTAAACAAAGCAAAAAGCCTACTAAGATTGAGTATAAGAGACAAGGAAGGAAGCTTAATGACTGAACCAGGACATCTGAGCGAGAAAACTGAAACAAGTAATAATGAATTTTAAGGTAAATATTAATGAGTCTACATAAATATAAATTACTGAAAAAATAAGCAAATGGAGAAGAAATAAGTAGCCTGTGCAGCAGAAGGTGAAGATATGTGTCATTTTATCATGTGTAATTTTATAAATGACAAGACCAATAATTTTTTAAAAATATGTTAGTTATCCCAGAGAAAAAAGTAGCTGGAAAATAGGATTTTCAACTTTCAGATTAGCATTAAAAAATAATTTTAAAAAACCCTCTGCCGTGGACAGGGAAAGGAATATTAATAAAATTTAATTAGGAGACTAACGATAAAAAGTCACATTAACTTTGTCATCCCGTATCAGAATTGCAGAGTCGCTAGTTTTGAAGTTGCACCAGGACAAGCTCATGCGGAAACATTTTCCAGGCTGTTCCGAATCATACTGGATGCTGAGAGTTTCTGTCACTAGAGAAAATTTTGGCAAATGAAGATGAAAAGATTTACTGAGCCTCTGCTATATTAAGAAGTAAAAGAAAAGCTAAAATATCAAATACAAAGGATTTTACAGAAGATTATAATTCTGTATTTTAAAAATATGATACAGTAGAAAATTATACAGAAAATAATTAATTATATATATTAATGCTTTATGGTGAAGATTAAAATCAATCTCATAAAGAGCAAAAAAAGAAAAAAAAATATCAAGCAAATAATTACAAAAGGTCATTCTCCCCAAATAATTATGATGAGTTCTCTGAAATTGATTTTTAGTTTAACTATTCTCTTGTTATGCTAATTGATGGAAAGCTTCCCAATTTCCATTATGAATCATGCAAACGCCTATATGAAATCATGAGACAAATGAAATATTGTGAAAAGGAGGCTAAACATCTTTAGAATTATAGCTGCAAAGTGTGAGCAAATCAAACGGAGCTGTTTATTAAGTGATAACATACTCTAACCCAATAGCATTTTATTCTACGAATGTACTAACAGTTCAGTATTAGGAAACCAAACAATAACTCATCACAACAATCAATCAAAGGAGAATAAAGAAAATTTTATCTTGATAGAGACTAAAAAAGTACTTTAAAACTTCAACATCAACTACTGATTAAAAGCATAGTGTTATTCAATTAGGAATAGAAGATAAAGAATAAATCCCTCGGCTGATGAAGTCTTCTATTTCAGCTGACTACCACCATCATACCTAATTATGAAACCTTGGAATTATTTTCTCCGAAGTCATAAGTAAGACAAATATTATAGTTACTATTTTTTTGGCTGACTTTTTAAAGTTCTACTTACTGTTGCATATTTTATAACCAACGAAATCTGCTCTGTTACGTTGTGCAGTTTAAAAAGTTTAGATGAATGAGGTTGTACACTCACCAGAATAAACACAAGATACTGTCTTCTCTGGATCGTCTTTTTTCTTGCTGCTAATCTCTTCTCTCTGGGCTCCCAGGAGCTCATTTTCTGGTCTATGCCCACATCTATTTATCTTTTCCAAAATTTTATGTCATATTTTATGTAGCTTCTTTGTAATACATTTACTTTTAAATTCATCTATATTATTGCCTGCTTCTCTAGTTTATTCCTTTTTATTGCTGAGTACAATTCCAATATACGGATCTATTACAATTAATCATTCATAAGATGTATATATGTGTATTATTCCTAGTGGTTGGTTATTATGAATGAAACTGACATAAACATTTGTATACATGTCTTTATGTGTTCTTTCCATCAAAGAGCCACGAGCAGGGTTACACAATTACATAACCAATATTCACATGACTTTCTAAAAATTACCAAATTATTTTTAAGGTGGTATACAATCTTAATTTCACAAACACTGTATAAGGAGTTCAAGTTTTACACGTCCTCAGCAATATTTTATATTGTCAGTCTTTTCAATTTTAGCCATTTTTGTAGTCTATAGTAACATCCTATTATGTTTTAAATTTCTATTTCCATGATGATTGATGATACTGAGCATTTGTCAAGTACATGTTTGCTCTCTGTGATTTTCTTTATAGGTAATGAGGTTATCTGTAGGGAAATGGAGGTTTTATTTTTATTCTATCTTTATGTCAAAATTTGAAATCAACCAATAAAAACTCTTTTTTTTCTGTCTAAATCTTAGAAAATTCTCAAGTTCTAAAAAAAAGAACAAAACGAAAACAAACATGATGAAATTTAAATTGCAATTGCCTGGATAAAAAAATTAAGATGTGTTATGTACATGCACAACTTCCCAGGAGGAATGTAATCGTTATGTACTGCAAACATATACCAGTAAAAAGAGCTTAACTAAAAAAATTGACATTTTAATATTTTGTTTTCTGTTTCATGAATACGGTATTTTATTCTCATGTATTTAATTCTTCATTTTTCTCAGTGACATTTTGTAGTTGGCATTGTGTAGGTTTTGAACATATTTTGTTAACTTTTAATAAAATTTTATAAGATATTTTTAAAATTTTTCATTTCCAGTTGCATGCTAGTAGTAAATAGAAATAAAATTGCTTTTGTTCCTTTTGATCTTGTATCATGTGATGTTCTTCACCACTTACTCACCTTGTTTTGTTTGCATGCATTTGCTGTGATTTTTCTCTGTAGACAACTCTGTTGTCTGTTAGTAAAGACTCTTTTTCTTTTAAACTACTATTTCATTTATTTTTCTTGCCTTACAGTCTTTGGTACAACTTCTGGTATAATGTTAAATAGAGTGAGTGAGAGCAGATATACGTCCCTTGTCCCTGATCCTAGAAAGAAATCAGTTTTTCATAGTTAATATAATGCTAGCTATAGCTCATCAGTGTTAAACTCTTCAAAACTGTTTATGATTTGAACATACTTCCTTCTATTTCTCTTATCATATTTATATATTTGAAACTCTCAGTAGAAGTACATATGGTTTATAAGATAGTTACTTGATAAGTTTATGCCATTTTTTTTTTTTTTTTTGGTGCTGGGGATCGAACTCGGGTCCTTGTGCTATGCCATTATTTTTATACAGTGAAAAATTTAGTTTTTGGTATTAACCTGGCCACTCTGGGTTTCTCCTGATTAGGGGTTGTATGATATATTTGTCCAATTTGTTTTGTTTTGTTTTTAGCAAATCTATGTCCTTATAATTAACGTGGATCTCTTCAGAGGTAACATATATTAGGTGTTGCTTTTTTTAACTTTAGGTGACAATCTATGTCTTTTAAATTGGTGTTTTTACAATTTACATTTAATATGATTAATATGTTTATGTTTAATTTTACTATCTCATTTTTTTTCTATTTGTCCCATCTGTTTTTTTTTATCCTTTCTGATGTAGTTTGGATTATTTTAATATTCTTTTTTAGTGTACTATCTAATAACTTTGTATGATCTTATATAAGGCCTAAGAAATTTAAAAAAGAGCATTCGTATTATTCTGTTTCAGAGCACTTCTTGTATTTTTGTCCCATAGTTTTATCTCTACATGCATTATGAGCCCATCAATATTTGGTACTATTTTAGCTTTAGACAGTCACTTATTTACAGAGATTAAAACAATATTCACCCACATTTTCACCACTCCTAGCTGTTTTGCTTTTTTGTAGGCACACGTATGTTGAAGACTATTGTGGCCCCTTAGAGAAGGAATCCCTTATTATTATGTATTGCCCCTATTTATCCCTGACAATCTTCTTTGTTTTGATCTTTGCTTTGTCTGAAGTTAATATAACTACTATTGCCTTTTTTGTGGCATATCCATTCATATTCTTTCAATTTGAATCCATATATGTATGTATATATATATGTGTGTGTGTGTGTGTGTGTGTGTGTGTTTATAGACTACCAGTAGTCTAGAAACCTTACTTATTTTTAAGTTTGTCTTTCAGTTGTTATGCCTATGCCATTTATATTTAAGGTGATTATTAATACCTTTGATTAGTATCATTCAGGATATATAATTCAGTACTTACATATTCACTACATATTTAATTTCTGTTTCTACTCTATTTCTGCCTTTCCTGTTGTAACTGAGTGAGATTCAAGTTTTTCTCCTCTTGTGGAATCCCAATGTACTTTTAAAAATTTTTAGTGGCTGCTCTAGAGTTTGCAATATACATTTACAACCAATCTAAATCCACTTTCAAGTAGCACTGTACTGCTTCATGTGGAGAATTATTACTTTATTTAAGAGCATATCCTGTTTCTCCCTCCAGTCCCTCACAGTGGTCCTGTCCTGTGATACCCCCTATTCACAGTTTATAAACACCAGTACATTGTTCCTTTTATCTCCTTGGTCAAACAATTATCTCTTAGGTCAATAAACATAAGAACAATGATATGTTTATATGATCATGTTTATTCCTTTGCCATTACTCTTTTTCGTTATGTAAACTACCACTGCACACCTATATCATCTCTCTTCACTTTGGAGAATTTATTGTAGATTTTCAGAACAGTTCTGGTGATAATGAAGTTTCTTCCTACCTTGTTTGTCTGAGAAAGGATTTCTTTTTCTTTCACTTTTAAAGATAATTTGATCAGTTATAGAATTCTGGGTTGATTGTTTTGTTTTTATTTTAAATATTTGCTCCATGATCTTCTTGTTTGCATAGTTCCTGATGAGAACTTTACTGTGGTTCTTATCCTGTTTCTTTACAGGTAAAGAGATTTGCCTTTGATTTCCTGCAATTTGAATATGATCTGTCTAAGAATAGGGGCTTTGTTTTTTTTGTTGTTGATTTTTGTCACTTTGCATTTATACTTGGTGTTTTCTGAGCATCTTGATCTATTGTATATTGTCTTTTGTTAATTTTGGAAAAAGTTCTCAGTCTTCACTAATTAAAATAATTATTCTGTTCTTTTTGCACTTTTGTTATCTCCTATCCCAGTTAGGAATGTGCGACACTTCTATAATTGACCCATAGTCCTTTGCATATTGTTTTATTTTTAATTTTTAAAGCATTGCTTTTCATCTCACATATCTTCAGGATTGTTGATTAGTTATTTGGCCATGTCTAATCTACTAATGAGACAAAGTTGTCTTTGTTTCCGTTGCTGTATTTCAAATTTTTATCATTTCTTTTCAGTTTTGTAGTGGGCTTTCATTTCTCTGCTTACCATCTATTCTTACATGATGTGGCTTTTTCCATTCCAGTATTTCAGATATTAATAATGTTTTTTAAAAATTCCATATCCAATAGTCCCAAAACCTGTGTTCATATCTTACTCTCTGATGTTCATTTTGTATCCTTATTTTTTTGTTGTTGTTGTTGCTCTTTGTTTTAGGGTGCTGGGCATCAAACTCAGAGCCTTGTGTTTTCTAGGTAAGTGTTCTACCATTGAGCTAAATCACCAACCCCCTCATTTTGTCTCCTTTGTCTCCTTTCACATATATTGTACTTTTACTTTGAAATTCGGCCACTATGTATGAGTAATAAGGACTGAGGTAAATAGATTTTTATATGGGGTTGTATGATAATCTCATCAGGAGCTGGGCAGTGTTTAATGTTTGCTGTCTACATGGCAGAAGGTTTGGTTTCTCGGATTGTCCCTGTTCATTTTCCCCACCTCTATTGTCTCTGAGTCTCTCTAACAATACCTTCTTAAATGCAGTCTATGTCTTTAGTGCTTTCTGTTGTAATTCAGTGTTATTATATAGGAGGCTGTGGGGATGGTTGTAAGGATTGGGGGAAGCCAAGCATTCTATAATTTTAGGATTAGATTTTAGTTGACCTGAGTTTCTGAGTTGTGGCCTTCGGGAGTGTCTTCTACTCCCCCCACTCCCCAACCCCAAGCACATGAAGCAGGGAAATTTGCTGAGGATAGGTTTGGCTAGCTGCCTTTCTTCTAGGTAGATATGGCTCAGATAAAATAGTTTCCCTTGAAAAATAAAGCTTTCTTAAGGGCAATGTTCTAGGTATACTGGAGGAATCTGAGAGAGGAATCTCCCCAGCCTGAAACTTAAGGGAATGTTTTTTGGATCTGCAACCTGAGGACCTGATGGAGGTTCTGGGGTTAAAGTCCATAAAAACATGTGTTGGAGGCAGAGATCCCAAGAGTGTGGCCCTGCTGTTTCTCACTCTCATGGTTGATGGTTGACGGTGGGTGGCACTCAGATCTCACCAAGTCTTCAAACTCACCTTGTAAGTGTCCCTGCCGTGTTATTCTCCAGTGACTCCCCTTACAGATTGGGTGATTTGGGCTGTGGTTTTCCATTTCACTTGTTTTTCCATTTTTGGGAGTGGCACTTTGTTTTGTCACTTCGGTCCTCTGATATCTCCAAGAAAAGTTGTTGATTTTCAGTTTGTTTGGCTTTTTCTTGTTATAAGGATTAGAGTGATAACTTCCAAGCACTTTACATGTTGGAGCTGAAACCAGAAATCTTGCCTTTGTATTTCAAAGATGTTTTCACTGGATATAAAATTCCGAGTTGACAGTTTTTTCTCTCCCTGTACTTTAAAGATGTAGCTCTACTATCCTCACTCTTGAATTGTTTCCCATGAGAAATGTGCTCTCATTCTTATCTTAGAACATATAAGAAGAAATAAAACAAGTCGGGTCTGAGAGAAGGAGGAAAAAGCTTTAAAGTCAGAGAAAACATTTATGTAAAGATGAATCACCACATCTGAAACAAGAAATATGGGATAATATGTTACTTTGGGGAGGAGAACTCTGGCATATTAGCTGCTAGGCCTATGATGGTTTTGCCACCTTAGATATATTTTTGGTCCATAGAACTGAGTAAGAAGTAAGGTTTAAACACTCCCATGTAGAACTAAGAGTCAGTGTTACTTGTGGGAATACAGCAGTCTCCCAAAAGAAGTGCTAAGGTAATATATAATAAAAAATGGTCAGCTTTAGTTGAAATATGATTTCATCTAAATAAATCAAGCATTTCAGGCCTTAAATTCATAAACATGGCAGGGGGTATTACAGATGTGGTGGGGGTCTTCAAAATTCTGCTATTCTCTGAGATAGAAAAGCAGTATCTTCTCACTGAAGTCTAAATTAAATAAGTACATATAGTAAAGCTTGAAAAATAATTAGTGATACCCTCCAAAACTCAGGATATGTTTTTTTTTTTTTTTACTTACTCCTGTACGAAATACTATTTCCAGGATAGATAAATGTGCTCAGTTACAGAGTTTAGTCTCAGATATTTGAAACAAACTTTGTACAGCAGCTATTTACTTCTCCAACTAACAGTACCAAAGTGTACACCATATTTAATCTCACCATTAGTGGCCATTTTGGTAATGAGTGAAAACCACACAGCAGAATGAGCTTGGGATGTGTTTAATTTGCAGTGACATTTTGCTGAATGACAAGGAAAGTTTGACATAGTCTGTACTTCAGCCTTCAAAAATTTAAGCCCAAAAAACAAACAAAATTGACTTAAAAATATAAATACTTTAGAATGATCATAAATGTGTTGCACCAATATATAATCTGGAGGCAGAATCTTATAATATATGTATTTTTGCATGAAGGCATCTAATTGAAAAAGAAGTCATAAAAATGTACCATATAAATAAGTACAAATATCTAAATGTTTAAATGGGCTATATAAATCATGATTGTATTTGTGGACAAATTTTTCAAAAATCTAGTATTCTCTATGTATACTTCACTGAGAAAAATAGCAATGTAGATCTAAAATGCACCATTGAAATAAAATAAAAAAAGAAAAAACAAAGATCTATTTTTTTCCTGAGAAATTTATATTCTGTAATATGGAAGAAATTAAAGACTATGTTCTCTAGCAGGAATAGTTACATGCTATCTTGAAAGTACATAGAAAACCTGTGTGAATGAGGAAAGACCATTTAAGTAGGAGAAAAGATGCCAAAGTGAAAAATAACAAGGAGTCATCTTTTCATTCCAGTGGGCGTTTAGAAAGCCTGGCCAGTATTTCCCGTGTTCCAGTCATTATCAAACCACCTTCTCAAATTTGATCCTGTCCTGTATCAACTGTGTTGCTATTTATTATTGTTCTTAATTTATTTTTCGAAAATTTATATACAATGGGAAAATTTATATTACTAAGGTGAATGAAAACCAGTTACAAAGAAATTACTGTATAAAAATGCCCAAAAAACCACAATATTTTTAGTGTGGTTAAGAGTAAAAAGGTTTAAACCGAGGAAGGGTATCAGTCAGCTTTCCCAGGTCTGTGAACAAATATGTGTCATCTACAACCTGAAAGAGGAAATGGTTTGTTGGGCTCATGGTTTCAGACAATTCTCTGCACGGTTGGCTGGCTACAAAACAGAGACACTACCGAGGAAGGGCTGGTGGCAGCAGGGAGGCAAAAGACTGCCATGGACAGATATAACCTTTTAAGGCACATCCCCAGTGACCCTCCTCCAAGTGGACCCGCCTCCTAACAATACATTCAGCTAAGAATATCCCACGATCCAATCACCCCCCTCCAGTCCCCTAATCCAGTCAAGCTGGACATTAACCTTGACCAACACGGTGGATAAGAATTCAAGAGGACTTAAAGATGAACAAGACTAAGTTGAGTTCTTCCTTACTTAATAAGACAGACTGAAAAAATTAGAAAGATTGTATTTTTGTGTTAGATTTGACATTTATGCATCACAAATAGAATCCATGTCATGGACCTCCTAAAATTGTACATCACTACTATGTTTCACACCTAGGGAAAGGCGAGACTGCATGCAGGAGTCATGTAGGTGGAGGAAGGTGTATCCTCAAGCTGAGAGCGCAGGGGAAGTAAAAAAGGGATGCTTTTTTTCTACAAAAATATATCATCTTACTGAATGAAAAGTTAGGTCAGCCCCATAATAAACTCCAGGATTCACATGCAAGTATTGTGTAGATAATTATAATTTTCCAGGCCACATTCTAGCCTTCCCGCTATTAGGTCTAATATTATTGACATTAATGTTATTAGATCAGTCTCCATCTAAGTGACAGACACTATTTCTACTTTGTGAAGTGGCTCACATACAAGACATACTCCCCGGAGAGTAACTGAGTTTGTGCATAACTCCTCTTATACTTGGATATAAATTCACCTGTAGCTCTCTCAATAAAGAATGAATAAAATGATGTTGTAGTATAACCTTGAATCTTCTCTAGTTTATAACAGGTGAGTCTCAATCTTAGATTTCTGGTCTTGTTTTCAATTACATCTCCTGTGGTTCCCGCTCAACCCACTAAGAGGTGTATCCCCCAGAGGAAGAGTGGAAGACTGCATGTCTGGGACACAGAGAAGGTCTGTTTCCTTCCTCACCGCTTTAAAAGGGGTTGGGGATCGCTACCATTTTCTCTGACTTCTCTTTTCTGGTTTAAACACCCTCAAGTATTTCAAGAAGTGATATTGAGTTGGTTCTTGTCACCCTCATCATCTGGGGTGTTACCACCTGTGTGGACCTTCATTCTCTGGTATTTTTCATTGTGTGTATTCCCAGTGCCACAACTGAGCCACCAGGAACATAGAATAGCTAACCTTGTGAGTTTTACCCTCTCCGCTGGTTGGTTACTATTGTCTGAGAATGTTCATGGTTATTTTAACTGTTACATCCCAGAGTTGGCTTACATAGAATTTATGGTTAAAACAAACAAACAAATGCAAAAACCTGAAATTTTATATTTTCCATATGAGTTGCTGGTAGTTTTTATTATGTCTTTTTTTTTTCTTTTTTTTTTTCTTTTTAATAACTTTGACTGTGTCTAATGGGATTTCCAAAGAAGGAAATTGTTGTTTGGGGTGAAATTCTCTTCACATGTTTATTAACCATTTGACTTTGGATAAATAACTTCTTCAGTTTTTTCTTTCTCATCTCATCATCTTTATAATATAGTAGGCAATGAGTAGGTAGGACATGGGTTAACATATAAGAAATATTTAGAACAGAACCTGGCACATAGCCATGTCATGTAAATGTGAAGTATTATAGTTTTGGTATAAAATCCATGGTTTTCTTCCTGTCCTAACATCTGTAAAATATTCCGTGTTGTATCTTATAATCTCCCTTCCTCTACCACTAAAGCCTTGTATATCCATGAAAGAGGTAATGAAAATAATATCTCTAAAGTTTGAGTCTATTTGTATTCATGTAAGCTAATTTCCTCCCTTTTCCTCATATCTACAAGAAAAGTTAAGTTGTGAGATTAACTAGAGAAAGGAGAAAATCTAACAAGGCAAAAAGTCACTGCTAGAAAACAAAAGAGAAAGGAAAACTGGTTCTGCCTGCCTGGCGATTTGTTGGAAGAAAGAAGAAGGCTGGAAAGAGAGGTCTCCTGACCTCCCTCCCAGAGGGAAAGACACATTGTAAATAAGGGGAAGATGAAAGCTACAGAACTTTGATGGCTTCCTCTCTTATGGACCTGCAGAAGTTCTCTATGTTGTGTGCTTCTTTTCCAGTGTAGAGAGATGGAGTTGATGAACAGCAGTAGAAGTTAATATTTTGGGTGACACTGAGCTCTTGAGTAGAAAAGGCCAGGAAAGGTGTATGTGAGGGGGTGACTGGGCAGGAGGTGAAGAAGGAAGCTGGGACACTGGTTTGGAACCTGAACGGGGAGAATCTGACAGCATTCGGGTGACTATAATTAAAGACAACAGCGAAGCAAGAATGAAATCATGTCATTTGCAGCAACGTGGATAGAACTAGAAAATGTCCTGTTGAGTGAAATTAGTTGGACTTGAAAAGTTAAATATTGTGTGCTTTCTCTTATACAAGAAACCTCAAAACTACATACATTCATCAATAAATAACTAAAATAAAGAAAAGAGAACAAGAAATCAGTAAGTCGACTTCTAGAGATGGGAAAGGGGACAAATAGGAAATGGGAGGAAAAGGAGCAGGGACAAAGGATTTGAAATTGTTTGATATGTTAAATATGCAGACCAATGTCGTCCCAAAATATCCCTCATCGTGTAGTATCAACATGGACTAATAATATACAAAAGAATCAGAAGGGAGACAGGGTCAGTGTATCTTCACATGAGAAGGCCGAACGCTTTCTCCTACTCTCATCTTTCTAAGGGACCAAAGGAAGGAGGATTGTCTTGGAATAGAGATGGGATTAACCTGAAAGAAGAGGGGAACTATCCACTATTTGGAAGTTTTGTTAACCTCAGTACTATCCACAGGTAGGGACTCCCTGAGAAAGTTAGGTGACTATAAACACGTAGAGGTTTAGTCATGCATGCATTTATTTAGTCATTCACTACTCACCTTTTGTGTAACAGTGTCATGAAATTAAAGTGCTTTTTTCACATGCTCATAGGTAGCATTTGGATTCATTTTGTTATAGAACCATAGACAAAGAAGTAGTACCCATTTTGTCTTTCTCAGTGTGCCCAGACAGCCTCACCTGTTGGCCACTACATGAGAAACAAACCTGCTGTTGTATCAGGGAACTGATGCGAAGGTATTCTGTGTGCTCGCCTCTCTGTCAGGAAGTGAACTTTTATCTCTGACAGGAAGTGAACTTTCACCTTTTTGAGGGGAAAGGAGAGCCAAGCAAGTCAGAGTCTCGCAAAGACAGACTAAAAACAGGGATCTTTCCCTCCACAGTAAGGTTGTAGAAAATTCGGGACAGCCTGGGACATAGACATACACACCAGAAAGAATGTTATTTGGTGAGATTTTCAATTCTGTGCGTAATCTACAGATTTAATATTTGTTACATTATGTTCTATTGACTGAACTTCCATGATAAACTTGTGCTATGTGTGCTTGCAAGCATAGAGAGAGCTCCAAAATAACCCGGTAGATTTTATTTTCCCGATTCAGCTTGGTAGGTGCTCGTGTGAATTGAAATATAAATATCTCCTTTAAAAAAGCATGTATTTTAAATGTCCAGACTCTTAAAATACAGTTTTTGCTCAAAATTTTAAATCATAGATATGTTGTTAGTACTGATTAATCCAAATACATGCAGGCAGATGTGATATTTGAATATATAACCACTAAATGCTGAATGCCTTAGACCTGGTGAGTCTATGTTTTGAAATTCATGTTTGGTAGTAATAGAAATTGAGATGAAAGTTATGCTATTTAGGTTCTTTCCTTTTCTATTCCTTTCTTTTCTTTTCTTGTCATTGGAGCCAGGACCTTGCACAGGCTATGCAAGCATCCTAGCACAGAGCTACATCCTGAGCCTTTTTCTTTTTCCACTTTGAGATAGAGTCAAAATTACTCTCGGCCGGCTTTGAACATGCTATCCTATGCCTCAGTCTCCTGAGTAACTGGCATGTGTGCCCCCATACATTGTCTTGTTTTTAATCCAAATTCACAGTACTGTATTAGAGAAGCAGTAAATTTATCACTAGAAAACAACACAGTTTATTTTAAAAAGGTATATAGAGTAACACAGTAGAGAGCTCTCCAATCCACAGTTGTAACAGGAGTGATGATGCAAAATACACCGGTAAACTTAGTTGCAAAGCCAGACACAACTATCATGGAGATGAGCAGAGCCTGCAGTATGTCTCACCCTTTTTATTGCAATCTAACATACATTTTTGCCGTGCTAAAATCATCATGAATGTCAAGAATGAAGCAGTGAGGGTAAGGTAACTGCCACAAACAGAAAGGAAATAGAGAACTACAAGGACAAATGAGCTCTGGCTGCATTCTCTGCCCAGCTCTTCACGAAGTTGTTCCATCCTGACAAACACCTGGGAACGGACAGTTGAAAAAGATTGGCCTAAACTTGTTGCCGTACTTGGGTGAACTGTGCCCCTGCTTGATATGTAAACTGATCCTAACCTAAGGTGGAGTATTCACTTGTAACTAAGCAGTGAGGCAATTGCAGCAGCTGATCCTTCAGCCTCTCTCAGGCTGAAAGCTGTGAAATTATGCTCAACTAAGGCAAGTGCTATATAGTACCCATTGGGCCACCTCTATATGTCATTTCCTTTTTTTATGGCTGTAAAAATGTCTGACCATCTTTGCAAGGGGAGATGTTATGAACCATCTCCAGCCTCAGATGCTCACTCACTCTAGAACCTTCTCCTTGCTGAAGTAAACTTTGTTAAATTTAATTAGCGTCAATTTTGTTTTTAATAAGACATTTTCCATAAGCGGATCCTGGAGTTCAGAGATGCAAAATGAAGTGTCCAAGGTGACACAACACAGTAAGTGAAAGAGAAGTTTTGTTGTTATTCCATTTCATTTGGGAGAGGAAAAAGAACTATACGTATGCTTCCTGCTTTGCTGTAAGGGAAGAGGTTTGCATCAGTTATGTGTACTAGCTTTCCTTGTCTTTTACCACCCACTGAATCAGTTCTTACTCTGATCCCAGAAGTTTTCTTCTGCATAAGAAGGAATATTATGTATTAATGTTCCAATGCATTTGTGTATGAATTTATTCATCACTTGATAATGAATAAAATAAGGCAAGATGCATTTATGACAGGACACAATTTCCGATGCCTGGCATGTGACTTATTGAGTCCAGTTAAATTTTGACTGGTGTGTATATGTATATGTGAAATAAATGCACCTGTTTTAAAATCAGTTTCCCTCTTTATATGATTGGATTGTGTATTAAATAACTAATGGTTACTCAGAAGCTCAAAAGATTTGCATACTCTAAGTGCTAAAATTTTTCTGGCTGGATTTTATTTTGAAGACCTTGTTCTTTCTAATGGAATTTCCTTAATATCAATGCTCAAGGAAAACCAAAAATAGCAAGGGAATAAGAACTCAGAATAGCAGGAACTGAGAAGATCAGCATAATCAGCAAATTAGGGCTATGTACAAATCCTGCAATTGGCATCATGGGAACAGCAAGGGCCACGCCATGTGGAGAAGAGAACACTCGACGCTGATCACTTTGATTAGCATTAACATTGATCGCATAATTCAGTTACTTCCAAGATGTTTCATGATGCTAATAAATAAAAGATGATACTCTTTTAGAACGGTAGCTTCTATAGTATGTAAAGAAAGGCAGTTGAGGTGTTATTTCTCCTGCATTCTCTGTACTGAAGTATAACTGGGAAACTCGTATATGATGTTTCTCAAAAAGGGAGACCAAGTTGTAGCATAAGGTTTAAGGGAGATTTATCTGAAACTTGTCTGGATTTTCCTCTTCTATTTGACCCAACCCTTCCAGCAAGCTGTCTTCCCCATTCTCAGCTCCTTTGGTCTAGATCTTGGAGAGTGATGCACACTTTAGAACACCTTGCTGTTCCTCATATTAAATGCAACTTTCATCTATAGCACTGCTTAGGTCTTTTTATAATGTTTCGTATGTACAGAATATTCCAGCATATATGTTCTTTCTCTCTCTCCCTCTCCCTCTCTCTCTCCCTCTTTCTCCTTTCTTCTCCCTCTCAGTCTCCCTATCCTGCCTCTCTCTGTCTGTTATCTTTTCTTTCAATAAACTTCAAAGCACTTATGGACTTTCCCCATGTGCCTAAATCACAAAGTCAAATCGTTACACTTTAACTTTTGCTTCCTTCTGCTAGACCTCACTTTTCTAACTCCTTTACTTTCTTATTTTTGTGAACAACTAGCATTAGGTGGTAACATTTGATGAAGACTGTAAGGAAGCACAAAACCTTAATGTTCCAAGTCTTCCTAGCAAACTAATCTGACAGCAATCCACTGAGAAAATAGACCTTTCAAAAATCTCTATCAAGTCCTGTTCATTGGATATCCGCAGGGATGAGATGCTCATCTCCATCCTGAGACAAACTTTTAAAAAGTTTTTCTTAGCACGTTAACATTTGTTCTGCAAAACTTCTATCTTTAGATTCTAACTCTGTATATGAAGTCAAATATCATAATATTATCTAACATATATTATATATATCTATCTCTTATTGGTTTGGGTTTATTCTAAATATTAGAACTTATTTCAGTGAGATTAATAAGAAGGTACTAATAAGCTCATTGTATGATGAGGCAGCTGAGGCAACAGGAAATTAATTGCTAAGAAATAATAGAAATTAATTGCTAAGAAGTAGTAGAGCTGAATTTGAAACTAGAATTTGTAGCTAAATTTGTAGATCCAGAACCAACATATTTAGCCAACAACCACTATTTTCTTATGGCCAATTTTCAGACTCACCTCAACTAGATTCCTGCTTTTGACACAAAGAATATAAGTACTTCAATATTTTTTTTCCTCAATATTTTGAAACCGTTTGTCTTAGTTATTTTTCTCATTGCCGAGACAAAATACCTGACATCCAAAGTTAAAGAAGAAAAGGTTTATTTTGGTTCACAGTCTGTAGAGGTTTCAGTCCATAGGTGGCTGTCTGCAAGGCAGAGTGGCCAGGCATGATGGACATGCGGAGAAACAATCCATGCCAGGGCAGGCAGGAGGCAGCAAGCAGTGAGCCTACCTTTTTTGCTGTCCCTTTTATATTGCATTCCGGCTCCGAGCTTATTGGTTAGGGGCCTTCCATCATCCACATCTGGAAGTAGTCCCCTCCAATGTAGTTATCACATACCCCAGATCCAGCCATCTCTGAAAATCCTCACCAATGAGCACATGAGGCTTTGGCGGGGTAGGGTGGGCATCTGTGTAAAAGCCGTAACACCATCTAAATTGTTGATAGATATTTTTTTATATATAGACAGCATCAATGTTAAGCTAAAAGGTAGGGTACTGGATGGGGGTAAATTGTTCTTTAGTGAATTTAGGCATTGAGGGTAAATATAAAAATCAGACTCCAGTTTCCCAATGGTGGGTTGCTGTTTTTTAGCAGTGCAGCACTGTGCAAATGATTTTTGCTAATTCATGCCTCTCTTTACTCGTTTTTAAATGTGCATATAACATATTTACTTCATAAGATTTTCTTGAGATTAAATGAGAAACTTGGAACATTGCCTAGCATACTGTCAACATCCATTTAATATTAGCTACTATTCTTAATAGTAGTATGATTAAATAAAATAATACATGATAGACTCCCAGGGCAATGCCTGGTCCTTATAAATCACTCAATATATTTTTATTATCATCTCATTTATATTATTATTTGTTGCTTTCACACAGGTTCTATAGTATCCAAAAGCATGAGAAATCTGAATGTGGAATCTCACAGCACACCCAAAGGACAGATAGACAGCTTCAGGTAGTTTGGGTGGACTTTGTTCTACTTTTTCAGTGACCCCCAGTTTCTCTTAACAATTAAGTTTATGAAAGCATTGATTAGTTATGTTTAGGCATCTGTACTCTTCTTTCATGAAGGTGTCTGGAATTCAAACTCTCCTAATCAACTGTCTAAAACTACAACTCCCACGTTAAGTTCCAAACATCCTGATCTTTTTTGTTTATTATGGGGAGATGGCAATGAAGGTCCTTTAATCCCTTTATACACTGAAAAAACTAAGAGCAGGAGAGGTTAACCAAATATCGTAGAAAATGACTCAATGGTAATTCATTTGGATTAGCCTCAAAATCCACCAATGCACTAAGAATACAGTTTATAATCTTAACTGTATACTTTATACTCCACCCACTAGCAAAGCAAATTTTTAGACCACCTTAGTTTAATTCTAGAAGCTGGCTGTGATTATAGGTCCTCACTCCGACAAAACTAGAAATAAACTCCATTTAGAATCTGTCGGGATCTGTAACAGACCAGTAATAAATACTTTGCATATCTAAGAATGAAGGTACAGCAAAATAAACATAAAACACCAAATAAAAATATATTGTGTATAGAAGGTATTTGGATGCAGTAATATCTCCATTAAGTGAGTGGGCCTTTTTATTACCTGTTGGTAAAGAATAGATCTCAGGCCTGAGATAAGAGTCCACCGCTAGCTCTAGAACTTGATGTGCTGCCCAAGGTGATAAACGGTATTAACTTGTCTACGACCTTCTCTTTGTCTCCTTTGTCACTTTCTGCGTCCCAAATATTCATGAGTGGAAATAATCAAGCTTTAGAGGCTCCAAATAATAATTTTCAGGCCAAATTAAAAGAAGTTAAAAGGCTTCTCAGTAGCTTCCAAATTTACATAAATTATAAACATGTATTAGAAGGATACTGAAAGTTAATTGGCTGATTTGCCAAAAAAAAATGCTTGATTAGAAATTTCTGTATGCCTGATGGAGAAGTACTGCATCTTTACTCATAGGACTCACGATCAGATTTGGACACACACACACACACACACACACACACACACACACACACACACTCACAGATTAAGATGGACAAGGCTCCTGCAAGCTTGTTGTTGTTAGATTCCTCCCAGAGCAGCAATTAAACATCAATTCACTTGATTCCCTCAATAGTTTGAAACTATGTCCTTACAGCTGATGATGCACCTGTGCTTAAATATGCTTTCGTACCCTTAGATGCTCAGGTGATACCATTAATGCTTCGTAAAACACCACAAAATACCAGGAGATCAAACCAAGCAGCAATTACCAAAAACATGTTTTTTTCTGATATCTCCTTGGATTTTCCTTTGGGGAGTGCTAACTCGGTAAGTGTTCACTATACATAAACAAAGCACAGGCTATAACTCTGCAAAGAACTTAGAATCTTTTCTAAAGTGTTTTGCTTTGTTTGACAAAATAGTCTTTGGGGGAAACTCTAATGGACAAAAGCTAAAGAACCTAAGAAACTAGATCCATTTGAAAGAGAATAGGGGGCTGCAGAGAGAAGTAAAAAATATGCTGGTGCTCACTCAAAAAATGCTGACTTCCTCTAGTAGGTCATCTTAGAGGTCCACCTTATACCACATAATAGTGTAATTAAAAATCGCTGATGTTGGGTACTGGGAAGAATATGCCCTCTTCAACTTGTGTGGAAATAGTAATGAATCTAACTTTGGTAGAAGTCACTGCATTGAGTCTGTGGCATTGCAATTTCATCAATAGCCCAGGATACAATCAAACCTCATTAACTTGGACTTTACTAATTCTGAATTTACAGGAATTCAGAGATGGCTTAAGAATTGGTTCTTGCTGAGCTAAAAAGCTCCAGATAATTTCTTCTTTTGTGAGTATCAGGGTCTTATTCACAAGACCAATACAGTCAAACTATGAGTGGTTGCTTCCACAAAGGGCTTGCTATTCAAAGTTCCACTACAATGTTTGAATCCCAGATTGCCACAGAAATGTATCACCGTAAAAAGTGTAAATGTGATGCAGGCCTAGTTATTTCAAGCAAAACAATTGGTGTAATTGAAAGAATAGAGCTGAATACACCACAAAGTAAATTTAGTGTTTAGGGTTGGATGTGGAGATTATGCATTATTTTAGATTTTACATTTATTTTTCGACTTTTTAAAAATGACGGTATCATTTCATAAAGTGTTAAATTATCAAAAAGAAATTTTAAAATTTGGAAAAGAGTAGGCATGTTCAAAATGACAGTACAGATGTTAATGTTGTGAACGCCCTTGCTCATTTTATCTTAGTTTAAAATGAAAAAGTGAGACAAAATGCATTTCTTTATTAGTTGTATGTATAAGATGTAATAAACTAGTTTATTAAAATTGTTTCCTTTATGATATGTGACTGCAGTATATGATTTGACTTGATGAAGCTGATAATTTTGGAGAATAAAATAAGTATGTAACAGCAGGATTAACTTTTTCCAGAAAAGTGACTAGCCGATTTTCAATTTCAGGGTCCTAAATTACTATGTAATAGTTTCTTCATCTCCCTCTCAATTAACAAGCTAAATATTTTCCTTTTTTTTTATCTGAGTCATTTATAAGAGAAGTTGAAACTTCTTCTCTCAACCCTGCCCTAAAATGCTGCACACCGTTTTCATCACAGAGCTGAATGATGGGACATTTTACTTGTAATGTGTTATTTATAACAGTCTGACTAACAAGAGTCCAAATAATGTGCAGTTCAAATGCTGTCTAGCACACGGGCCATAACCTAGGAACATTGGAGGAAGTGGGCAACTCCTGCAGCTCTTCATTCTCCTCTTTCTCTACCTTCTCTACAGTAGCATCTAAGAACCTAGTAGGTTTATTCTGGTTTGTATTAGCTACATCCTTGCTCCTCACTATGTGATCTGTGGACTTGCATCGATCCACACACTGTTACTGGTATACGAATTGAAGGTGTCTAAACATTTTTAAGGCAACTCCCCGTTGCTGGGACACCCAAGTACAGTCAGTATACTTGTCTTATTGTGCGCCTTGCTGATTGGTTTTAGAATTCTCCACTGTGTGTTGGGTTGCATGTAGTGTGAACTGTATGTATCAGTTCAATGCACTGGAGAAAAAAAAACAACTGATCTCTCACTACTAATAGTTTGAGAACTACCTGTGCATACACAGAGATGTGCACAATGTGTACAACTTCAGGCGACATCTGAAAAGGTTGCCCTTAGTAATAATGCATGTAGACAAGCAGTTATGTACTAGATTATAAACACCATGAAGACAGAGGCCTTGTCTTGTTTATTTGGCCAATGCAGGTTTAGTAAACTAGTACAGAACCAGGCATGTCTTAGATACTCCATTAATTCTTGTTGAGCAAGTGTATCAATAAATGACAGTACACTTTATGATTACACAATTTTGCCCCTTAGATGAGTATGTACTGCTAAAAATTACTAAACATCAATAAGCATACAAAACCCAAAGCAAATGCCAAAACAAACAATCTGGTTAGATTCAGTTGTGAACGTGAATCTTATTTTCCTAAGACATATGTACAAAGTCCTCAAAGTTGTACCAGCAGAATTTCAGGAATTTCTTTTTTTCTGGAAACCTTCCCTGACCTGTTCATCACATTCCTATAGAACCCAATACTTGCTCAACTGTAGCAAAATATACTACAAACCAGGGATCGCTATCTCAAAGAATTTTCCACTAAATTATAAACTGCATAATACATATCTCAGCTCTTTGCACATTTGATGGGAGCTCATAAAAATCAAGGTCAATGAGTTAATACTTACTCTATCTTATTAAGTATACTTGTGCTTTTTAAGTGCAGTCCTGCAATAACTCAACAATGAAAGCAATTTTTTTTAAACTTTGATAGATGAAGAAACTGAGACTTAAGGAGGTAAAATAATTTTCCCAAAGTCACCTAGCTAGTGGTTGACTAAATTGATTCTCAAATGTATTCTAACTGAGAATATATTTCCAACCATGTTGTTTTACTGCTTACTGGTACCAAAACCTCAGCCCAGTGGGTGGCCCAGTTTGATGGACTTAGCTACCTCCTCCTGCCTAGGGACGGAGTATAAAAAGCCTTTATCCAGTAGATGCAGGGAAGACATACTGTGTACAGAGAGATGAGAAAAGAGGCTGAGGACGTTAGCCTCATTTTGATGGAGACCATTCCCAAGTTTAAATTAATTAGGAATGTTTCACACCCCCCTGCATCTTGGCTTCCAAAGTGGAGGATCAGGCATGAGTCATGGATTCGAAAGGGCAGTCACAAAAAAGCCCCACATGACTTTAGAAAAAATTGGGACTCTCCAGATTTTCACAATTTCTTAATTAGCAGCAGAAACAAGTATTAAAGGCTTGCTATGTGTCATTTGCCTAGTTTGTGTATATATTTTCACTTATTTCAATTATATGACATACAGCCACCATTAACCCCTTTGGTTTACTAGTCTCAAGTTAAAATGCCTGATTACTGACATTAGTAGCTGCACAAATCCAGTGAACTCCATATTAAAAATCACAATATAGTTCTCTGCTATCTATAATGGTAGCTACTAGATGATTGTGGGTCCTTCAATTTAAATTGATCAAAATGAAGTAAACCTAAAATTTAGTTCCTTACATGCACCACACACATTTCAAGGGATCATTGTACAAACTTCTCCTGAACATTTTGTGTAGGTGCACTTGGTCACAGCACACAAAAAACAAAACAAAACAAAACAAAAAAAAAACCAGTAAGTAGTATTCTTCATATAAATGTTGTCATTTCAAGTTTTTTGAATTCTGACATTTAAGGATATGTCTGTTTAAGCCTGTTGTCTTGGCATAAATATTAGTAGTACTCCATTTTTTTCAAAAAATTTCTAATCTGGTCAATAAATCATGGCCACTCTAGTATTCATTTCCTTCCTTTCAAGTCATGTAAGACCTGGCACATTATTTTACATTTTTAGGTTTCTCTTTCCTGCTATGCAAAATAAGGATACAGTACCTACCTTTTAAGGTTATATCTTGTACTCCTCTCTCTTCTTACTTCCTTCAGTGATTCATGTATATAAAAATTTTCTAAAGTGGTATATCTTTCATATCCTATGCTCGGTTCTTTTGCATCTTTGTGCTTATCAGCATGTCTGTTACGTAATGTGACAATTGCCAGACATTCAGAAGTCTGTCATTCCTAAGGAAAGTTCCAAGGGACACATTCCATTTTTCCTCATCCAAGTCTAACTAGGGAACACGTGATTCACCATCAGCCATGCAAGTATTTTTGCCTAGTGCATTGACTCGTGACAAGTTGGTTAACACTGGTTAAAAAAGTGTGCGTTATAGCTGTATGGTGCATTGTCCAGGTTGTTTTCACTGTCCAGCTCTGTGCAATTTCCAGTCCAATCCTCCAGCCTCCTTGTTATCCTGTTAACCCGCTAAATCTGTCCAGTAACTTGTGGTTTTGCTTAAAGCACACAGAATCTCTTTCTATTATGCATACCCAAGCACGCACTTAGCACGATAACCTTAAAGGGAACTTTTAACTTGCAGATTCTAGACGTGCTAAGCAACACAACACATTTCTATTGCAATTTCCTCAATGCCAAGACTTACAGAGACATCAGACTAACTCCACTCCAGATGTACATAATGATATCTGTGTAATCATATGTTCCTCCACAAATGAAGATTGTAAGGTTAAGATTACAGTCCCTTCTTCCGAAGATCCTTCTTCAGATATTATCACAGTTTCTCCAGATGTTTATTAAGCATACGTTCCCTTTATAATCTGCTTCCAACTGCAAGCCAGCTTCTGTCTTTGCTGATGCTCAGCTGTATTATTATGTGGGTCCCGGTCAACTCTTCACATTTTCACTATCTAATTATTGTTTATGCTTTTACTTTGGATCCTGTACTTCAATTACCTACCCTATATTGAACAAACATACTAAATTTCTCTCTATTTATTATATCTTCCACAAATTGTATTGCCCATCTAGGATAATGGGGACAGCTTGCACATTTGTAACATTTCAAATAGCCTAAATTTCTTGATAGCTTAAGTGTAGGTTGTGTAACTGTGGGGCTTCAATACTGCATATTGGAAAAATGATAGACTTCTCCAGATTTCCTAGTGTGTGTTTTTATATTAAAGTTAATATCCCCCTTGGTAGAGACTGCCGCACAGCCAGGACTGTATCATTTAGAAGTCTACGAAATAAAGGCATACCATCCTCTCCTTTTAAAACTTCTAAACATTTCCCTTTTAAAGAAAAATCAAACCACCAAGGAAGCTAAGTAATTCCATTAGCATCTGGGGGGGGGGTCACTTCTTCATTCGAAGGAACAGAGGAACACAGTTCCAGAGAAGAAGGGTATCACATCTTCTTGTCTGTTCTTGAGATTTGTTAAAGCAGATCTGTAGCTGCCAGGAAGTCGCTGGGCTGCCTGCTATAAACAGTAATCAGTGGGAACTGATTACTCAACTCTGGTCATTTTCATCTACAAACAAATTCACAAGTTTCTCACACAATTATGGATGGGCTGGAAGATTTAAATTTCAAATGAAAAAATATCTTCCTGTAATGAGTTCACATACCTTTTATTTAGACTTCCAAATGCCAGCATAATGTGATTAGTTTTGATGTTGTTTCTTTCCACCACTTATGAGAAATCACATCATCAATCATATTATCAAAATTAGATATGGAGAAGGCCTAGCATGTCACCAGCATCCTCCCCAGTGCCAGTACAGACTTGTTTTAGCTAGTCTGCTGTACTTTTTAATATTTTCTTCAATCTAATATTAAATATCCCCTGTGATCAGGCATCTACCAGATCCATTGTAGTGACATAACTATAAAGGATGAGTGGTGGGTTTTTTTAGAGGATGCATCTATGTTTATTCTCTCTGTTTTTTTTTTTATTTTCAATAAAGAAAACTCATGGTGAATATGTAGGAAATAAAGATAAATCCAATATACTATGATCAATAATTTCAATTATTACTAACACTCACCTCTAATATTTGCATAGAATCTTCACAGATACCATGCAAATGATATGCATTGTAGCAGTTGTTATACTAGTAAATATTATTTCTTAATAAAAATTCATTAGATAGCCTTCAAGAGCCTTCAATTTTTAATATATATGATGTGTATATTTTACAAATGTTTACTGATGCTTTTAAAATCAGTTTTCTTGAGAGTTTATCAAGTAGTTTTTAACTTCGTGATGTGTAAGCATGAGATGGTTTTATTTTTCTTCAATCTGTATATTCAAGTTTTCATCAGTCTGTATGCAGTTTTGTCAAAGTTGCTTCCCACATTCTTTGGTGAAAATTTGTGTAAGATTTAATTATTAAAACTTCAGTCTGCATTACAATTCTGATTACAAGTTGCAGATACTGTAGCCTGATTCTCTTAATTTGAATCCTGGAGCAAACACCTACTGGCTTGGGGTTCTTAGGTTAGCCAGTCAGGTTAGTCCCTCAAACTCAGATGGGCTCTGTTTCCTCAACAATTAGTGACTATAATAAAATAATCTGCATCGCTTCATACATCTCAAAGAACTCTGAGGTTTGAAAGGGCAATCATTTGCCTACTTCATCCTTTTCTAGCCTCTGTCCTTTTTCATAGCCTCTTTGCTAGGATGGTGAGAAGATGAGAAAAAGACCCCCTTCCCAACTTCTTGGTTGCAGGAAAATATCCCTAATGCTGCCTTAACTTTGATTATCCATCCATTGTTGGTGGTGTCTGTCAATGAACTGATGTCTACCTGGATGGTATATGTAGTTTGGGTTCAGCTGTGGCCAACATGAAACTCACACACTATTACCACTGCCCCACTTAGAGAAGGCAGTTGTTCTAAGCAGAGGTCCAGACATCCAGCACATTCTCTTAATGTTGCACACCCCGTCAGCCCAGAACACCTGCTTTTCCCTCAAAGCATTAGAGTCTTTGGAGTCCATAATAGTTTCCTTATTAAAGCCCTTTCAGCACTGTAGGACATTAAGATGAGGTGGGAAGCCATCCTGTCTTCTTCCTCCGCCTATTGTTTTTCCCCTGCCCTGGTTTTTGTGAGGCTTTTTGTCCAAATGTCAAACACGAGTCCGTGATATTCAGAAATGTCCAAACCAAACCTTAGCGGAAACCCCTAACCTTAAGAAGATGCAAGTCATCTCTCCCACACTGACTGATTCTTCAGTCTGTCCTTTATCTAACAGGGAGAAGATTGCAAGTCTTTATTTCTTTCAGACATTGTTGATCTCTGAGAGGAGTTCTCTCCACAACACCAAAGTTTAGCTTTGTAGGGTGGAGGGGCATTTTTTTCCTAATGGTAAACACTGAATTTGCCAAAGCATTTGTCATTCTCAACTTTTTTCTTCCCAGTCTTATTGTTTAACCAGGAAGGGGCTTTGGATCATTCAGCTGGTAGTAGGGCCAGCTGTAGCCCCTTAAATTAAGACCCGGTGGGAGTTGACAGACCACAGTTCCCTGTATTGAACATCAGGAACTCGGGATCAAGATGTCTTCATTTGTGGGCCTCAGGCACTAAACCGAGAACAGAAGGAGAAATTCCACTTAGTTTTGGGTCAAATATTTGTGTAAGGCATACACATCTTGGTATCTAATCATTAAACATATGATGCTTTATGTCACATACAGGTTAATATTAATTAATATTTTAAAGACTATTAAGTGGCAGGAAATGTGATCGACTCTCTGCACTTGTTTGGTTATCCAAATAATTTCTGAGCCAGAGATTATTATTTCTTTTTACCTAGGAACAAAAGCTGAAAATGAAGTGCTTCAGTAGTTTGTCCTCAATCACATGGTCAGTAAGGGTAAGAGCAGAGACCAAGGCTGAAGGTGTCTGCCGTCAGATATATTGCACTTCCATGGATATGTAATAAATTAACAGAAATTTTTTATGGTGATAAATTCTAAAATTTCTAAAGCTAATACTATACAACTTGGATTTGTATTTTGAGATACACACCAAAAAAGCAAGTCAATATATCCAATCCAGATGTTTGGTTCCACAGCTGTCCCATTGGCTTCTACTCAGCAACACCTACTTTTCAAACCTGAAAATTAAGTACTTCGTTCACAGACAACATGATCACCATAAAAAATAAACACAAAACTCAATCTCTTCTTTTGCCAAAGGCAAATAATAGGAAGGAATTCTCTTCCTGACCACTCATGACAAATCAACATCTTATGATTTACATCTAAAATGTCCCCAAAAAGCTCATGTTTGGAAGGTGGTTAGCTCATGGTGGGAACTGTGGTTGACTGTTAAGAGGTAGAATCTAGCTGGAGGTGGGTCCCTGGCAGCATGACCCAGAAGGGTGCATTCTTGATCTCAGCTCCTCCTTTCACTCTCTGCTTCCTGGCTTCCGTGGCTTGAGCACCTTTTCCTCTGCCGTGCCCTTTTCGCATGCCATTTCTGCCTCGGAGCCAGCCGACCATGCTCTGAAACTGTGACTAGAACAGACCTCGCCTCCTTTAAGGTGGGAGTGTCAGGTATTGTGTCCCAGCTATGGAAAGGTGCCCATGACACAACCATGATGGGAGACAAAGAGACACAATTCCATTTGGCAAAGTGGGAACATTACCAGAAACTTCGCATCAGGGCTGTGGGAGTTAGGAAGATTCCTTTCTCATGTTTACAAAATGTGACTTCCAATAAACCATACAATCTTATGACCAATGTAAACACCGCATGTTATCCCTTGGGAATTTGACAGGAAGAAAACAGAGCTGCGAAGCTTTGTAAACTTGGTGATTTATTCTAAAAAGTCACAATCAGTCAAATTCATGAGTAAATTTTAGGTATACAATCAAACAGCTAATTATCCTGCCTGTGTAACTGAGTGCTTAAAGAAATGCCCACAACCTCCACCTGAAGACCAACCACTTACTGGCAGGCTCTCATCAGGGTAAGAGTTAACTTCATTCCTCATGGGCCCCACTGCTGGAAATGCCGGTGTGTTGGAGGTGTGCAACCCTGTGCCCAATTAAGCGTGCAATTGCCAACTTTGCCTAGCACAGAGCAGGTGTGCCTTCTGGAAAACAGGGCAGTTAAACTGTCTCCTCACATCACAATGACATTGCTCAAATTCCATAGAATAAAAAAGTAGAAAAAGAAGCTGTTCAAAGGTCAAACCATCAAGTGAAGTGAACCCCAAAGTGAGGTGGGCTTAAAATATACACAGATGAGAAATCATCTTTATATAGTACACTTGCTACCTAGTAATTCTTAAAAATCTCTATTACTATCCCATTAATTGTTCTTATATAACCTGAGATACAAATACACATTCTCATTTTAAAAGAAATGATTATAGAAATCATTAGCAATGGGGGAGTCAACAATAATTAATAAGAGTAATGAATAATGGAGTTAATAATAGAAATATTATCGTTCTCTAAGCTAATGCTGTAACCAACAGAGTAAACTACGAGCAAATAAGTTATATTCTATTTCATTAAGTAACTTGCTCTAAATCATGAGCTATAAAGCTAGATTTAAAAACTCAGATCCCTCCAGAGTTCTGAATTCATGTTCTTTCTACTGTGCCATTGAGTCTCCAGAAAATGGATCCCTGCATCTCTCTCTGTGTCTCTGTCTCCGTCTCTCTCTGTTTCTCTGTCTCTCTCTCAAGTATACATGGAGATCTATTTTTTGCTTCCTGAGGGCCCATTGACCACCCACATCTGTAATAACATCTCTCTATCAGCTCAGTAATGCCTGACATGTGTAAGACAGTGGACGCCGATGATTCGTGTGCCTTTTTCTCTAAATAAGTTATTAATTCCTTCAGTGGTAATGTTAGAGTGAAGCCTTCCAAGTCTGTCACTGGGTAATGTAATGGAAAGAACATTGCTTTCTTCTCTACATCCGAGAGGAGTTAACCACAGAAGAGAAAGAGATTTACTCTTTGAATTGGAGTTGGTACAACCTGCTCACCTCCTTCTAGCCTCAGAATTTACCTCTGGCTTTACTGAGGGGAGAGAGGGGAAGAGGAATTTTTGTGAAGACATTTGTACAAGGCCTAGTTTTGGTGAAATCAGCAGCATGGGAGGTGAAGATCCTATTGCTTTTTCCTAGTAAGTACTCTACAAATTTCGATCAAGTGTGTGAATGAATGAATATGTGAACTCACTTAGGCTTGTGCAAATCTCTTTGCAATAAACACTGTTGCTTTGTTGTTTTTGTTTTTTCTCTTTGTCCACCCCTGAGCACTTCCACATAAGAGAATGTCGTAGTTCACGTCTATGATTCCCAGCATTAAGGACAATGATTTTCACGTAGTTCTTGATCCATACCGTTCAATAAATATATGATTAATCTATGCCAGATGTATAGGTTTACTCTGTTGCAAGTATAAGATTCGTCCTTCTATTCTGTGTTCATAATTTCTCCTCAAGCATTGACTGCTCCCCAGGAGTTGAACTAGACCCAACCTCAGATACTAGCTGTGGACCCACATTGGCTGTACCTAATCAAGGGTGGTGTTTTGATGGGCTTAGACACAAAATTCCCGTCACGGTCCCACTCCAGAGCCACACACATCTGGCTTATAAGATTTCGGTGAGTGATTCGTATTCTCACTCTTTGTCTTCTCCTTTGCAGCTCCTTACTTCATGCAATTAGGTGAGATTTAATCCTTTATTCCCTTCACTCTGATGATGGCTCCTTCTCTTAACTGAACCCGCTCTGACAGTTTGGGGTACTGCTTTAAAAAACATAAAATGGGTAATATTTGCTTGAGACCAGGCAGAAGGCAGAGACAAAGAAGGTGTTGGAGTTGTTATTAGAAGGCTGGGAAATGATGACCTGAACTATGTAATTGTGTAATACACTGGCGAAACTGTTTTTTGGAAGATAGAAATTAATTTTTGGATTTCTCTGCAGAAGGTGGAACGTACAACTTGCCCTCAGTAGTTTCATACAACAAAGCACTATGAGAATGAGATAAGTTAAACAAAGACCTGGCTGCTTCGTGAAGAGAATCAGGACTTCCTGTCCTGGAAGATAAAATGGTTTCTGATCTCTAAGCTCTGGAAGCAAAGAATTGTCAGTGTGAAATACAACTTTTGGTCAGAGATAAATTTAAGGTTATAGCTATATAAAAGAAATCGAGACAGTGCCTGATACCCTTTGTCAGATCAACAAAGGGCTTCTGAGAATCTTGAGGGCATCATCCCACAGAAGCCTGACTTCATTGCCACAGTAAGCCTGGAGAAAATAAGACACATCCAGAAAAATATTGTGAGAACATGCTCTGGAGTTAATGGGAACTCAAATCATATGCAGTAAGAGTTTGAAGACCATTTTGCAGAGCTGTACTAGTATAAGTGCCTTCAGATGGACTAACATAGAGTGAGACAGTTGAAGCCATTTGCTTCTCAACTTACCACTGGCAAGTAGGATGAGAAAGTTTTTCAAAGGCATTATTTGTCAATACGCTTTCAGAACTAGCCAATGGAAAACGGAGCTTATTCTGAAGAACAATCAAGTGCTGTGAGATTTGCCCAACAAAACAAAACAAAACAAAGCAACAGTTTTCAGATCTAAGATACCAGGCCTGATGCTATGATCCTTAGAACTTTTGAAATCCTTAGATACTATCAGTTCATTTTGCCTATGGCAGAGGCAAGAAATAATTGTGGCCAGAATTGGACTCTGGTGGATCAAATGAACTAATGGGCTGGATTTCGTTTTCCATGTCACACTCTTTGTGCCTTTCTGTGCTGACTTTGGGCTTGGCTACCTGATTTGCCTTGACCAATGAGAATAAATCCAATTTGATGGAAGTCAAGACTTTAAAAATATTTAAGTGTTTTTGCTCCTATTGTAGCACCCTTAGCTTTGCTGTGAAAGTAAGCCCAGATACCTTGCTGGAGGGGTGAGTGAGACCCTTAAAGATAGCTGAACCTTCACAGACAGGGACATCAAAAGACAGTGAGGCGGTGGCCAATCTGTGAACTGACTGCATAGCTGTGAATGATCCCAGCCGAGACTCATCAGACCTACCCAAATTTAATAGAATTCACGGGCCACTCCATAAACTTAAAAGAAAAGAGTAAGGGAACAAGGGAGAGGGAAAGGAACAGAGGGACAAGAGAAATAAGAAATGGAAGGAAAAAATGGAAACAAAGCTTTTATAAATGGGGAGGGAGGAGGGGATGAGGGGAGGGGAACGGGCAAAAAAGAAGCAACAAGGTATATCATATACAGGTACAAATCCCCAATGATGAATGTTATCCATACGTATATCGAAAATGTACCATTAAAATAAAATAAAAAAAAAGAAAATAGTATATAACTGGTTGCTGATTTAGATTAAGAACTGGGGAAATTTTGTTACATAATGATATCTAATTTATATACACATTCTCTCTCAAGTCACAAAAATCGAAACTCTATCAAGTCACAAAAGACCATATAGGTTCTTATTACTGGTGACCTTTCCAAGTCAATCATTGTTGTTTTATGCTTTCCAATCAGACTGGCCTCCTTGGTGTCCATCCACGTACCATGAGCTCCAGCTTCAGGCACTTGATACTTTGTCATTGTTCCTAACTGATCCTCTTCCCCCTTGTTTTTATCGCCTTTTCTTCCTCCGTGCATATAGTATCAACTCGAAGGTCATCTTTGCAGAGAGGGCTGTGCTAAATCACCTTATTATTTTAAATCCCTTACATTGAATCATTTATTTTTCATTTATTTTTATAGAACATAATCTTATTTTGACTATATATATCTCTATCTAGACCTTTATAAATATATATGTGAGTGTGTATATATATATATATAGCATTACATATGCCTATATAAATTCTTTATCCATGTATGTTATCTCCTTATCTGCTATATTAGTTTCCCGAGGGAACAAATTTTGTGTGCTTTGTTTGACTCTGTATTCCCAAACCTGGAACAATATCTGACTCATAGAAGAAACTTAGCTATAAATGTAAAAAGAATAATCTACAGTTATTAATTAAAGTGTATAAAGTAAAAAGCGTGGGGCTAGGGCAACCATTTCATTTTTCAGAAGAAACAGAGTCTCTCCAAAAATGAAATGACTACTCAAAGGTTTGTGAGTAGTAGAGCATTCCTGTGTCTCCTCTGCACTGTCTTTTTCTTTTCTGCTATAGACAGTAGGCAGTAACTAGGAGTTTGAAACTACCCTTGGTTCAGAAACATTCGGTGGCTCCCACTTGTGTGCGGAATTAACAGTTAGGATGCGGCAGAGAACACTTCATAGTCTGGCCTTTCTCACTTCCTGTAGTATTTTTCAGATGCTTTTCATGCTGCATTCACAATCTTTTGTATTTCTCACCTTGAGTCTTTGATTGTAGCAAGCTGTCTTTCCATTTAAATTTATGCTCTTTCTTGCCTCATACACAGTTATGACTAGGAAGCGGCTTCTCAGACAAGGTCTGCAGCAGCCAGACGTTTCCATTAAGGCCGGATGTGAGGGGATCAGTTCCTGCAAGGGGATGTATGCAGAAGTCACGGCCCCTACTTTCTCACTGAGCTGTTACAGGGCAGGGATGCCCTCTTCAAGTTCTCTCCCCTCTACTTGCTGGTTGCAGACTCTGAAATCCTACAAAATGCTGAAGTCATAAAGCGCAAGGATCCTTCATCTTAATATCATCAAATTAAGGACAGTTGATTCCTTGTGAGGAATAGTCATTGTGATCTGCTGTGTGGTGAGAAATTAATTTCCATTTTGTTAAGTTACTGAAAATATTGGGTGCATTGGCTAGAGTAGCTGGCATTACCCAACTAATATATTATTCTATGTAAGCCATTCATCTAGCATGCTCTTCCTGCTACAGGTATCCATCGTTCAGAGAGGAGTCGAAATGCCACCTTCTTCACTTTTCCCCCTGCCTCCCTCCATCACAGTTAATATCTTTCTTCATTGCAATTCCCTAGCTGTTTGTCTTGTTATAATTAATTCTGCCCATGGAAGTATTCACCACTAAATTATGAGCTTCTGTGGGTAGGAACTCTATCTTAATCACTTTGTACCCTCCAGAATGTCAAACACAGTATCTCACAAACAGTAGGTGCTCAATAAATGTCTGTTACATTAAACTGAATGAAATCGAATTCATATATCTGGATGATTAATATGTTTCTTTCATTCAAGATCTTAGGGCTGTATGAAAGAAAGAAAGCTATTACTTCAGTCTGACTCTGTAATTTGGCAGATTAGAGTGGAATAAAAATGTGTCCTGGATAAAATGAAAATGCATTGTTTTACATAAGATATAGCAATTTTGAGAAATACATTGATTTAATGTACTTAGGCCAGTGAAAAATCTGTTGGTTTAAGCTAACTGCCATTAGTTTCAATTAAAATGTATTGATTTGGGTAAATGTTGGTTAGGATAAATGTTGCCTGACTCTGAAAAAGAAACAAAACAAAACAAAACATTTACTTAAGCCTGCAGCACAATCAGACTTTCAGGTGGGAGTGGCCAGTTGGAGTGGAGTGCAAGAGTGGGAGTGAGTGTGTTGGACCAGCAGGTGGGCACAACTTTCTCTCCTTATCTGCGTCCTGCTCAACTTAGGGAGGGCAAGAGGGCATGATCAGTTAGCAGCGTACTGTCCGGTGCCTTTATACTAACTACAGTCTCTGAGCGAAGTAGCACTGGAAGAAAAGCTTGCTTAAATTAAAATGCTTCTGGGGAAGGTCCAAACAGATCCATTCCATCCATTTATTTAAAAGGTGAAATAATTCAGTTATCTGAGCTCATAATGACAAAACAACTAGGTTTGGTTGAGGGGACTACATTTTCCACTTTTTGACAAATAGATTTAATGCTTTTATTATGTTGAATAGGAGGATAAACCCATTTGTTTTATGGTTATAAACAATGAAATATTGGCAATTTCATATGTTCCAACCTAATAGATCTTGCCCAAGGGTCATTAGAGATAGAAATAGTTTGCAATTTGCTCTCATTGATATTTTTAATTGTAACTATTTGTTTCTCTTTCCAATCTTTAAGGTCAAGGAAAACATACATACACATTCCAGTCCGCATACAGACAAGTATACATACGATCATGCATGTGTTTTTCCTAACATGTCTGCACTTCTGATCCCAAGGAGATAAATTCTTGAAACATAATATGGAGAAGGAAGGGAAGAAATATAAGCAGAGAGGTAAATGGCAGTAAATAAAATTAGAACAAAAGAAACAAAAACTAATAGAGAATTTTAATTAATTTATTGTAACCATTTAAATGTTTTTCTTTGGAGAAATGAATATTCTTTCTTCCTACATATCTGTAATGACTGGAAGGAACCAGATGTCTTGGCAATGAATACTGTGTAAAACATACATAAATTAGGGAAGTGCATAATGAGGAAGTCTTATTGTTAAGGACAAGAGAAGAAAAGTGCCAATGAAAATTAAGGAAAGTGATGAGGATGAGTAGAAGGTATTTGAGTAATGTAGTGGTGGGAAGTGGTAGGGTGGTAATTGCGAAAACCTATATGGAGTATCTGGAGAGGCAAGATGATTCAGATGGAAAAAACAGAAAATACTCATACATAAAAATGAAATAGCTGCAAATACATGGGGAGAGTATTTCAAGAGATCAGTAGAAAAAGAAAAAATAAAGGTGAAAAAATGTATCTGAAAAGCTCATTTCTTACCTCTTGATCATCACCAGTTTTGAAATGTTGAAAGAGACTAGTTATTGTATAGTCTGTTTTTGTTTTGTTTTAATTGCAGAGCATCTTTTATTTGCAAATCTCTGAAATGCAGAAAAAACTCTTACCCCAGCTGATTGCAAATATCAAAATGGTTTTCCATGTCCAAAGATTATCTCCATAGTTACTTGACAGCTGTCTCTCTCTCTCCCTCTCTCTCTCCTGAACCTTGATAACACTATCATTTGTATATCATTTATTTGCTGTGGGGTAGAAATCAGGAAAACTTCTGTTTTGTGTATTCTGTTGCCAATTTCGGAGTGACATTAAAGAAGTCCCTTAAACTCTCTGAAGCTTTTGATATGTAAGAAGGGATAATTAAAATTATTCTTTTGCTGCCTGTTTATTGTAAAGAAAAAAATTAAATGATTATAATAAAAATGAAAAAACATCCCTGAGTGCCTACAAATAAACAGGTGATATGCGGGCAATTTCACATACTTTATCTCATTTAATCTCAAAGGATGTCATGTGGTAAGACATTATCCTCACTTTTTTAAAGAAATCAAGTTCACTTGTCAGAAGTTAAGCAATTTGTCCAAATGTAAGATAGGCACTTGGCAAATATTTTATGAATCAATTGATGAAGTACTCTCTAACCCTCTCCTTTGGCATTCCTCATATTTAATTATTAATATAAAGTAGAACATGAAATAGCGTGTATATGTGGGGGAAAGCTCTGCTAAATAGAAAAGGTCTGAATTATAAAATGTTTGGTGAATTTAAAATCACCCAAAGTTTCTTCCAACTTCCAAATTCCACTTATTTGCTTAACTTTGGAGTGTACAGAGTTATAAGGCGTGCCATCCAATTGAGAATTTGTTATTTTAATTACTTAAGAATGCTTGGCTTGCATTTATTCATAAAAACCAATCCAACAAGTATTTCTGATGCACTGTGCTCATAGGTATCAGAGGTTCCATAATGAAACAAAGGAGTCTTCTCCTTTCCGGGAGTTTCTCTAGTAGTAGAATGGCTGAATATTACTCAAATCCTTACAAAATCTTTTGAACTTGCTACTGTAATAAGCACGGCCATACTGAGAGAGCCTATCGAAGAAAGTTTGCCTCAATGAAAGAAGAAACATCTTGAAGTGTGATGTGAGAAGCCATGAGGGCAAGGAAGCGTACTCAGGGTAGAAAGAACAGCCTGGGAAATGACCTGTTACAGTGCAGAGCAAATTGGGGTAGCGAGGACAAAGACATCCTTGATGCAGTGTTAGGTGGTCACTGGAGAATTCTTGTCTCTTCCTCAAGTGGACTCAGAACCAAACAAGCAAAGCAGCGGCAGTACATGGATGGAGATCGAAATAGGACTTTCATTCTGCACATCTATCACCCTAGTGGGTGACTGCCTGAAGGCTGGCCCTAACTTCACTTCCTACCACTTCCTGCATCTGACCCTCAGAACCATCCCCCTGAGTGACAGTTGGATGTGCAGGTAACCACACTTGCCTGGATTTGAGTAGTACAAAAGTAGAAAGAAATGTGTGAAAGAGCAAGTCCCTGGAGCTAACATTTTACAGATGACCTCTACTCAGGCAGTCATGTGCATTAATAGCTGCCACCCGTGTGTGAAATGGGAAGTTAGGAATGGTGCCCTAGACGGAGGAGCCACCACGGGGAAATGGGCAGAACTGCTGTTATCTTTCCTCTCAAAAGCTAGAAGAAAATTGACTCTATGTAGAAGGTAGAGATATAGGCAGAGCTAGACCACATAAAGTTGGTCTTGTAGCTAACATAAGTCTATATTTTAAGAGTAAGAAGAAATCGTTAAAAATTTAAGAGGTATAAGCTGGTATGGTCTTTTGAAAAGCTATTTCTAGCAATCGAAGGAAAATAATTTGGAGAAAGAAAATGAGAAATCATTATGGAATTATAAACTAAGAGCTAATGGTAGTTTGGACTAGGTTGGTGGTGATGGAAAGTCACAGACATGAGAACATTCAGAACATAAAATAGACAAGATTAGTTAAAGAATGGGAAACAAAGATTAATGGGAATATTGACAGCTGCTTTCTTCTTGGAGAATGACAGATGCTGGTTTTCTGAAAACTGAAAAAGAACTAAATTTGGGAAGGAGAAAATACATATTAGGTTGAGTTTGGGAAGGAGAAACTACAATTTAGGTTGTGCTAGATGCTTTTGAAGTTGGCCGAATATTTGCCTCCATTTTAATATTTTGAAAGTATTTGGTGTACTCAATTTATTTCAGTAATCTTGTTTATACAACCTAATTACATGGAAAAATTGTTCCAGATCTACCTGTCAAGTCATCATTACAAATTCCATAATAGTGGAAAATAAATCAATGCTACTTTAGTGCGTGGGTAACTTTCTAAACTGCTTTAAATCTATTCAGAGATTTAGACTTTTGAAAGGTGATTACTTCAGGCTTTTTTTGTGTGTTCTGTTACTGTGATGTAGTTGTCAAGCCATCTGAATAGCATTTAAGCACTAATTAAAATAACGATGAGGCATTCAAGGGCCACCTTCCTTGACTGTAGATAGAAATCTTTCTTACACTAGCATCTATATGAAGACTTCTCTTTAACATTATAAAGACATATACATCTCTGAAGAGATCCAGGGTGTCAGGTGCGTGAAACTTTTTATAAAAAGAGGAGGCTTCAAATTATTTGTCTAGACCCGCTGGGCTCAGAAGGATTTGCAATTACATCAAGCTCACCTTGCCTTCCAGAATGGCCATAAGAAAAATACCTCAGCAAGAATAATGTGACGTGCATCTAAATAAGGCATAAAAAGAAAACTCCTTAACTTTTTTTCTTAAGTTTTCCCAGGATGTTTGCCACTCCGGAAATTCTTTATTTCAAACCTAAAATCCGTTGGATGCTGTTGAAATGTACTTTATTTTTTTCTAAATTAGAGCTTTTATAGAGGTCATTTTGGAAGTTCAAATTTTTGAACTGTTTAAGGCGAACAACAGGGCTAAAGAATATTGCATTTTATGTGGAATCTAAGGAGAATCTTCCACTCACTTGTAAAAGCTAATGTATTTCCATAACTCTTTCCTTTAAATACTCAAGAACAAACAAGAATTTTTTAAACAAAAACACTTTAAAGATTCATATGCAAAGAAACATCATGACTTCGAAAGTGTTTCATGGAATTTATCTACAGTAAATTTCAATTATACCTACTAAGGGAGGACATTTCATCTGCACAGAGATATGAAATGTATATCCAGTAATTTCAAGTGCCTTCACTACAATTTTATGAATGTGATATCTGAATTAACTTTCACAACTGCCCTTTTTTTCAGTCTGTGTCCTTCTGGTTAACTGTAGCTCCTAACAATTATGTTGACACAGTGAAAAGAGAGAAAGGGGGGAAAAAGACACAGGAAAACTACAGAGCATGTATAATCCATGAATTGAACGATATTAAAAAATCAACCTCAAGTCCAAAATATTACAAAAGTGCTTCTCTGTCACATAGAGTTTGATGGAAGAAGAGATTTTTTGGCTCTATTAATTCCCACTTAGTGCCCTGCAATTTAAAAACCACTCAGCTTTTCATAAAAATAATTGCACATTTGGTTTACATGACACTTCTGAAAAATTTCCTTGGTCAGAAAAATACATTATCTCTATTATTCTGTTGAGATAAACACCCTTTATGAATAGATGTTTTGTTTTATTTTTGGTAAAAGCAAAACAAAATATAACAAAAATAGCAGCCAACAAAAAATACAAAGTGTGGGTACAAGACTACCTAAAAATCTAACAAATCTTATGATTATTTCAAGAGCTAAAGTAAGTGATGTGCAGTTGTATGCAGATTATATGGCTTTGTGGACTGGGGAGATTGTGTGGTCTTAAAGGCGTGGTTGAAATTGGTCGTGAAAGTCATTGCCATGAAAATTTTGATGAACCAATTCTGTTTTATTCTACTGATATTGTTTAGTATGCCCTATATATCCCCCTGGAATCCCGCCAATATTTGAAACTCATGAAATCTCAGATCTCAAGCTTTCACAAGACAGAATCATGATATCTAAGAAATAGAGATTAGCCTACCTCCAGTATAAAAATTCTTGTGAAACATTCAGGGCAAAACACGGCTGAAGCATCCCCTCGATATTCCCACTGATGGAGAAATTTCTGCACCCCAAGCAAATCATTCCTCTGAGTGTGGCTCTGCTACAAAACCCTCGTATGCATCCAGATGTGCCCGGCATGTTGGTTCTATCCTACTGAAAGAGGAAGCCCTTATTTCCAGATTATAAATTTTCAAATATCAGAAGATAACTATGGTAGTTCCTTTCACCTTCTCTTTTCCTAGAAAAAGAGAACCAGTTTCTTTCGGGATTTTACATAGAGCATGAATTCCAGATAATTGCTCATTCATTCATATTTCTCTGAGCTGGGCATGCATTATATCAATGTTGCTCTCATGTCTGGCCAGACTTACATTCTAGAGGAGATTCTAATCACATAGTAGCAGTCTGGGGTTGTCATCTCCCTTATTTGGGATGCTGAAATGTCGTAAGTATAAAGCAAAATCCTTAGATATTTTAAAATTAACTCTATTTTTTAAAAAAAAGATTTCTTTTCCTTTGCTCTTTTTTTTTCTTTGCTCTTTTATATTGTACTTTTTAAAAGAAAAGATAAAATTAAAGTACATTAGAAAGTATAAATACTAACTGGACCATTTTGACAAAGTAATATCCCTGTTTTAACTAACACTTTTTCGAAATATAAAACATTCCCTTATCTCCTGAAATTATCCTCTGGTCTCTTTCCAAAAAGTCCTTCTAGCTGTAAAACAGAAGCAACACTTGTTCCTTTGTACTTTTCTGCTTTATTGGTTTTTTCTGTTCTTGAACCTCAGCTAAATTAAGTTTGTTGTGTCTGATTTATTTTGCTCAGAATTAAGTCTGTGAAATTCATCTGCAGTCTGCGTATCAGTAGTTTGTTCCTTTTTAATACTGAGCAGCATTTCATTATATTATTATATCACAATTTTCTTGTTCTTTCACGAGTTGATAGAATTTGTTATTTCTAGTTTTCTCCACTATGCGTAAGACTGCTGTGAATTTTGTAGACAAGTCTTTGGATAGATATATTGTACTTTTTCTTTTTCTGAAGTAAGTACCCAAGAATGGCATTGCAGGATAGCTTGGAAAGTATATTTAACACTTAAGAAATAGACAAACTGTTCCCTAATCATCTGTATCATTTTATTTTCTCACTGACTGTGTAGAAATATTCCAGTTTTTCCATAACCTCTCTAGCATTCGGCGTTGGTTTTAATTTTGGTCATTCTAGTCAGTGTCAAATTATAATTATGTTGTGGTACGGAGCACCGATGTTCTTTATAGAGAGAAAGCTTAGTCTTTCTTTATTCCGTTAGAGATAGGTTGAGGGATGCCAAATGAATTTCAGGCACTTTGTTCCATAGCGAGGATCAATTGACTAGTAATAAATAGTCCTGCCAGGCACAGATTACTAATGCAATCATAGTGGATGGATGCCATATAATCTGTTACGTCATAAAAGTAGCTGTAAGTATATGATTCGAATTTCTCAATTTAGAACAAATCCCAAAAGACTTTTGGTTGTTTTTGCAAAGAGTTATTAATGAAGCTGAACTAAGGTGGTTAAGAACAGGGTGACTATGCACACTGACTTATCCAGGAAAGTCCTGATTCGTGCTTGTTTTCTCAGTTTAGTACTCTTTCTATTCTTAATAGTGTTCCAATTTGGATAATGAATTACACGGATGCCCTAGTTGATTATGGCTCTTGTATGATTTGTTCCCTCATGGTGGTGATAAAAGGGTCATGGCTACAGGTGCCCTGGACCTGAGATCAGAAGCAACACGTGGTGGCATGAGCATGCTATGCAAAGATGCTACTGCAAGAAATTGCTTCCAGAACCTATCTCCAGTGAGAGCCACATGAGTTAGCAACAGCTGAGTGAACTGCTAACTCATTTATGTCACTAAGAGTCATCACTGTTAGAAATGCATCTAGAAACAACAATAGCATCGGGCAGGAGGTTCCTTAATAACTAAAGCTCTTGGAGATGCTCCAGCATGGAAAAGGAACGTTATGAATGGAACATAATAAATTGCCAAAAGGTTAGTGCCTTAGAACTGCACAAAATTATCATCTGACAGTTTCTGTGGGTTGGGAGAAGAAACGAGGCATGGCTTAGCTAGGTTAGGCTGCAATCAAGGTGCCAATCTGGAGGCTGGACTGGAGACAGAGATACTTCCAAATTCATCCCGTTAGTGGAAGAATTCATTTCCTTACTGCTACAGGACTTGAGCTAAAGTCTTTGCTGGCTGTTGGCTGGAGACAACTGTCAGCTCCAGGATACTTCCTGTGATTCTCTGTCCTGTGGCCCTCTTCATAAGGCAGCTCAAAACATGGTATTTTTGAGGAAAAGGTAGCGTCTGAGAACTTGACAGCTCCTACATAATGTGATGTAATTATGGGAGTGACATTTGCCACTTTTTTTGCCATGTAATACTGGTTATACACAAGTCACAGTTTTCATCCACACTCAGAGGACAGAGGTTCAGGAAGACATAAATTCCATGTTTGGGATCATGGTGGCTACATGGTTTTCTTCCATGTTCCATAAGATTATCATAAATTGGGCCTTAGAAATTACTACTTTTTCAACCTACACTTTTCTTAGAAAAGTCTAGCGCTTTTCCAAAAAGAAAACAAATTGGGATGGGGGCTTAAGGTGCTATTAAAATTTTAATTTTCACCAGTTGCTTTTCCCCAAAAATTCTGTAATTCTATCTATGAATCTGTCTGTTATCTATCTATTATCTATCTATCATCTATCTGTCTTTTTCTATGCTCAATCCCATGCTCGTTCTTCTAGAATGATTGCTAGTTGTAGGCCATGATCAAATGACATGAAGGTTTTCGTAATTAACCTAATTCTCAGGAAGTCTGTCTCTCCTCTTTAAGCCATAGATGTATGTGTTTGAATTCTGATTCTTATCACTTATATCTGATGACCTGGGCAGTGATGGCAAACCCTTATAGCTTTCAGTGATAAGGAGCAGCCCGCTGTGGCACATGTGTGATAGGTTCACCACCACTCGCCTAGGGTAAGTTAATCTCTATGAATTTTGGTCTTTATTGGCAAAGTAGGAATAGTACTATTTGCTTCACCCATTTCTGGAGAAATTTAAATATAATTATACACAAATAGACTTGCCCACAGAACATTCTATCCAAATAATGTTTTCCTTTATTCCATTCCTTTTCTGCCCTTTCTCTATTCTCTATATCATTCTTTAGACACTCAGTACATATACGATTCATTTTGTTTTGCGAATGTGTACATATATTTTGGAGATACACGCGAGTGATGATTGCATATTGTATTCTGTTGGGTGAAAACCTGAAGTTGATTTTCCAGCCTCGGCGATGGATTTGTAGTGACCCATTCCCGTTCTCTTTTCAGATCTCTGGAATAAATTGCAACACACCTATGAGATGACTAGCCAGGTTATACTTATTAGATCTGAACACGATGTTGCAGAATTCTTTTTGAGGTATCTAGCCGTGTTATTCTAAGCCTTGTTATGTTCTAATCCTTTTGCCACTTTCTCTCCAAAGCTTCTTTTAGTCTTTTGGATCTCACTGTGAAGGAAAATGTTCAGGGTCCTTGTTCATAGTTTTAGGTAGCAGATGGCTTTTTATGATACCTGTCACAGAAGTTTTAATTATGTGAACTTCTCATTATATAATTCCAATGGGAAAAATTGTATTCTTTAAGAAACTTCCTAGTTCTGTCTCTTTTTAAAGCCATTTCCCTAAAATTAATATGAAGCAACATTATTTCCATCCCAAAATACAACTTTTATGAATTTTCTCTAACACTATTGTCAAAATTTTTATGCTTGCACAAATAAAGACATAGATTCTGTTTTAAGATTTTGGAATTTCAAATGGATTAAACAAAGTAAGTTATAGAGATCTGAGATCTGACTCTGGTTTTTATTGTATAGTAGCTGGCTGACCACAAAACAGCCCAGACCCCAGGTTTCTTGTTTTTTACTGAGGGATTGTGGATATGGTGGTGCTCACATTCCCATCAAATCCCCAATTCAATAATTTTGAAAATTAATCACATTTCTATTAACTATTCCCATTTATCTAGTTGTATTAATTCATATTTTATTGTAACTTTCATTTTAGTCTTCCTCCATTCCTCTGTGTAGGTTCTGATTTGGGAAGAGAATGTTGAATTCCCAGCACAGATTTCCTCCATGTAAATGTGTGCTGGCCAGGGGATGTAGAAGGTTAGAGATGTCCCGCTAAGAGCAGATAATTAGAGATGCCTTTCAGTCAGACTCACATTAAAGAGACTAGAACTTTTCTTTGTTATCAATGCCAAGGATACAAACCCACATACCAAAATCCATGAGCAAGAATTTCCAGACCAAGCCTGAGAATTTCCAGACTGACACTTTAAACTGCACGCAGGGAAGTGCAAAGAGGTAGGAGCAGGGAGAACGGAGGTATGTTTTAACATTCAAGTAGTAGAAATTCGTATTTTACCAGGCAAAATCTGAGCACATCCAGCATCTGATGCCTAAATCTTTGTGCTACAGACATTCTTCCTGAATGTCTAGAATATTAAAGGACAGGAAAGATGGCCAGCATCTGCCCATCACCATTCCCACTGCTGAGTGTAGACATGTCTGACAAGGCTGCTCCCCAGTCATTCAAGTGTGGCTACGGGGGCTCCTTTCTGACCTGCAGTCTGTTCCATCCTGACTGCAAATACAGTTTGTCTTCTTGGGGCCAGCAGGGCCCCCCGTGGAGACTGCCACTCGGCACTCGGTGATCGGCAGAGTCTCGGACACTTTGTCTTCAGTGTTGCATCATGTCTTTAATCAAATGTATCTTTGCATTTCTGGAAAACTCATGGCTATCCTACTGTTTATTTCTAAATGTGAGAACAGGATCTCTGCTTTTTTTTTTTTTTCCTGTATTGTAAGCACTGATCAAATCTTTAAGTCCCAGAGCAATGAGGCCTGGGCAACCTTCTTCTCTAGTACCTTAATGCACACTGTGCTGTGTGTGAGCACAGCGGCTCACGGAAGAAAGTGACCTGCTCAAGGCCACACAGAAAAGGGCTGGACTGAGTGTGGAATCGCCTTTCTTGATGTCCGGCCTGATGTCTGAATGTCTAGTTTTCTCTGACACCATGTTATATCAATGTGTTTGTTCCCTTCGGTGACTTTCACTGTGAACTTTGTATGTGTATCCAGTTGCGGTTAGCCAAGTATGACCTTCGCAGAGCTTATTATCATTGATCCTTATGCAATGAGCTTGATAAATGAGCACTAGGTGAGATACATAATTATCATTAGACATGGTGTGCTTTTAATTCTGATTATGTTCAAACAACTAATCTCCTATTGAAAGAAACACATCAAAAGACTCAACACAAATGGAAAGCGACTTACCCCTTCTTTTGTAATTGGAAGGACGTTTGGGCTATGGCTAAGCTTTGGAGTAGCTGTATTGAATATCTGTTCCAATGTTACAGTATGGAAGATGCAGAAATTATGCAATATACTGTTATTTTTGAAAGATTGGAACAGATTAACGTCCCTTTTAGCTCTAGCTTCACTTGGCTCTGATCTACACAGAAGCTGTGAGTAGGCAACATTTGTGAATTTCTAATTTGAATCATCGCATCCCAGGCCCCCAGACACTGCCAGACATACCATACCAGGTGTTCAATAAACATGAGTTGGTGATGGCTTTAGTGCCTTCCCCGGATGGCTCTAGCCTTATGATGAAAGCAGTGTCCTCTCGTTTGGAGTCCTTCTATTTTAGGCAAGTCCCCAAACCCTTTGTCCTCAGGATGATTTTCTTCATTGCTCCAGGAGGCAGGCTACTGAGTAAGTGCTTCCCAGAGGTGGGAGGAAGTTATTTGGAAGAACCTGGACTCTGTCAGATAAGTGAAAACTTTTATAAGTACCTGACTTGGAACTGAGAGAGAAGAAGGTTTTCAAATCAAAGTGCTAAATTAAGAAGCTTAATTTTGGCACTTCAGCTGACTGAGTTGTTTATGGGGGTGTTTATGCTAACAATTCCCCTGCATCCGCAGGGGACCAGGAGTGGAAACTAATAAGATAGCTTCAAGGGGAGGAAAGGACTGTCTCACTCCACTAGCTCTGTCTCCAGAAGCATCTGAGGAGTGCTGAGTTCTGGTCTGTTTCTGTCCCACACTGGCGCACAGATAGCTACAGCAACTGATTTGTCCCACTGCACACTCCTCGGAGGGAAACAACCAATGAATATATAGTGCTTGTGGACTTCCCCAACTATTCATTAAAAATGTACTAATGAGAAGAAAAGCCTTTATCAGAGGGAAGGAGAGAAACATAAGGACACAGAATTGAGATTTACACTAGGACTCTAATCTCAAATTCTAACAATCTTTGCCCAGAAAATTATTAACTCTCTCTGCACTAGTTTTGCCTGTCTGGAAACGAGAATCAGAACTTATCTGTGTTCTCCATAATGCTGTGCACCTCTAAAAATCCTTTATTCTGTTACTCTAATATTAAATATATTATAAGACTATTCGAATATATTCTTGTACTGAAGTCCTAAGAACTGATTTTTGGCATTAGGCCTAGTAGTTTCACTTTGGGAAATTTACATAAAAAATAATGAGATATTTGCAAAAGGACTTTTCCCTTAGAAAGTTTATTTCAGCAATGTTTGTAATGTTAAAAATTCAGAATCAACTACCTTTGTAATAAAAGATTGATTTCATAAATTGTGGTTATTCATATGAACTTAAATTGCTGAAAATGTTTAATGGCATAGAACATTTTAAAGGTGAATTCCAGATGATAAAATCAGATTGAAAACAATAAGATGTCTCAAGTTTGTTAAAGATAAAAATGAGTATGTGTGTGAAAGGAAATTAGAGATTTCCATTCCAAGATTTCAATGGTGTGTTTTTCTGTGTTTCTACTAATTTTCAATTTTATTTATTATAGTCTATAATGTTAAAAGCTTTTACAATGAAGATTGCATCTGTAATTGGCAATAAGCATCAGTAATATTATTTAAATATTATCTAAATTGTAAAAATAAGTATATACCTTCATCTTCCTTTAAACTTCTGACTTCCATTAGCTCATAATTTTGAGGAAGCATCTTCAAGTTTTGTGACAAGTGATTGCCATCTCGACAAGTTTCAAAACTCTGAGATCACGTGCCTTCATTTTTTGCATGAAACATAGATGTCAGTGCTGGTGAAGGCTCATTCTAGTTTTCTCAACCCATCTTACTAAGGTTCAAGAGGGCGAACGCCAGCTTTCATCTAGCAGCAGATTACAAGCTGCCCTTACTCTTCTGTCCTCCACTGTACATCGCAGAACTCCGACACTTTTAGGAATTTATTAACTGATTCTTTTCACTTTTCTTCAACTAGATGCACTATTAAGACTGAAAATTCTGCAGATCTGACTCATAATCACCTAGACAGCACAGAGCCATCTAAAAGAGTGTAAGGATGTAAAAGAAGAAATACTTAAATGACTTAAGATGCTAACGTCCTTACAACTCTGCAATTGTTTTAACAAAAGTCAGGGGGAAAGTCTCAGATACCTTTACAATACAAATAGAATAATTTGATTTCATAAAGCTGGGTTACTCTGCCTAGTCCTTCAGATTTCAGCGGGAGTACAACTACACATCACATGGAGGTAAACGAAAACATTCTATGACATCTTTTAAGAATCCTACTGAAAAGGCAGCTTTGCGTTGTGGAGCTTGGACAATTGCATGCCTACATCACCCTCTCTCAGCTCAAGGAGCTTTCCTGGTCGTGTGCTGCTGCAGCCTAATGACTGTCCTTTGGCCGTTTGGCTGGTGTTTGTCCTCACGGCACAAGTCACACGGGGCACAGCTGGGCTGACGCCCAGCAGGATCACGGGAACTGTGCAACTGCTTTGGCTTCCCTGCAAGGGCTGCTCAACAAGGAGCTCCTGACTGCTAACCATCTGCAGGGAAACTGGCAATGATTTGAGTTAATACAATGTCTTCCGGTAGGAAGCGTTTTGTGGGATTGCAACCACCTTGTCAGTCAATGTTAGGTAAACTCTTAATATTATCTTTGTTTTCACTTGCTCAGTTTCTAAGAAGATATTCTGTGCTATCATCTTTCATGGTCAAATGTTTGCTTATTAGAAATTGGAATTCAACATACTCCATTTTTCACGATCTTAAATGTTAGAGGAATAGGTGGGTTCAAATGATTACATAGAATCAACAAATGTTAATGCTTGTGAGAACTTTAGAAGCTACAAAAACTGTTATTCCCAATTTTGTCAGCATGGATCCAAATGTGAAAGAGTTCTGTCCAACGACATGGACATTTCAGAATGCGTTTATCAATTTTGGTTTGTAGACATATGCGCATTTTAATTAGATACATTCTAGGCTAACATTACACATCAAAGATGAAGATACTGAGGCTTAGGGAGAGAAAGGCTTATTTGGAAAGACTATAATGGCAGAATGAGGCCCAGCACCTCATCTTTGAATCCAATTTCATGTGTTTTCTTTCAGAGTGACCACGCTTGCTCATACTTCTGAAAACATTTTAACACAATTCTTTGGGATTTGGGAAAATAGAAAAAAGTTTAAAGTATCAAACTTACCAAGTTAAAATTTGCAACTGATCTAAGTTGAGCTGGTTTTACTTCTGAATTTCAGACCTTATTCTGTTAATACCTTCAACTATATGTCCTGAGGTCTTATTCTCCCAAAATTATTGCCCCAGACGTAAGATCTTTCCTCATCCGAATTTCCTGAATCATGTGGATTATTTTACTAAGGGTGGAGGCGGCAAGGTCAGGCTCTGGCAAAGACAGAGCATAATGGAAATGTCTTTGGGTGTGGATAGAGCAGGAGGCTATGGGGAATATAGATGGCCTGTTCTTCAGAGTTCGGAAATGTCATTGTAAGTTAACTGTGGAATAATGCGCAACTTTGGTCTGATTTCTCCCAGTAAATCTGAACAGGGTAAAGTAATAATTTCATGTGGAAGAGAACAAAGGAAGTACAATGTGAGGGGGTGGAAAGAGGATATTAGACAGAAGTGATCTCTTATAGATTACAGAAAAAAACCCAAGACACTATTGTTTGTGTGGAGCAGTCATTTTTTTTGCCCTTTTAAGAAAAGATTGTTTTTGTCCCAGGAAGTTGATAGGCATGTGTGTACTCCCATCCCTACCCGCTGGTCTCTACTCCTCTCTGGTGGGTGGCTTAGCCTTACACAGCCAGGCATGTTTTTATCAGAAGAAACATGGAGAAAACACTTGTATGTTATGTCTGTCTGTCTGGATAATGATTTTAAAACAACCATAGACTTTCTGATCAGCTGTTCTTGGTTTAGGGCCCACAGCAGAAGAAAGACATGGCATGGGTAATTAAAATGCTTCAGACTTCAAACAGGAACTAGAAGGGTCTAGAGACACAAAAGTGAGTGATGAAAAGTTTTATTGAATTTTTGGTGAGAAAATTACCAATCCAGCTAATTTTGATTGACTTCTAAGTATTGAGATAAGTGATTTCTATGCATTACTTCACTCGATTCTCAGGACAACCTTATAAAATGGGTATTATTTTTACTGTTTATTTTTAAATTTTTGTTTTTGCTTTGTTGTGTTTTGGATGAAAACACAAAACTACTAGAAATGTCTGAAAGTCTTCATAGATACATGGCTTATGGCTCCAAATCCAAACTTTTTGATTCCATAATTCATGTTTTTAACAACTCAGCAGCGCAGGGTGATATGTATGACAGTGGAATTATGCAAAATGTCCTGGCCAAGTTTCAGGGAATAACAACACTGTCCAAGTTCTCTGAAGTCTGAAGAAAATGATACATGGTGATAAATTGAGTTCCACGAGAAGGAGAGAGCAGACGGTGGTATCAAAAGCGAACTTTGAAGGATGAAAAGAAACAAGATCATCAAGCATTGCAAACAAGGTCAAGGACATGCATTAGCTTCTAAACGGGCGTGGTGTGGTCACCACTCGGGGAGTACTAGTTGTTGACATGGCTTTCTTACAGGACGCTTGCTGAGAACACGTTAATGGTGAGGCGAAAGGATAAGCAGGTACTTAGAGGGTAGGCGTGTGTTACCGTGGAAAGTTTTTGCTATTGAAGTGTTTAAATAATATACAACAAGCTGGTGGTACATACCTGTCAGCTCAGCACTCATCTCAGCACGCTGGGGGATTGATATAAGAGGATATCAAGTTGGAGGCTAGCCTGAGAAACTTAGCCACTTAGACCCCTGTCTCAGAATAAAAAAATATAAAATAAAAAAGGGATTACGATGTAGCTCAGTGTGAGGGCCTGGGTTCAATACCCAGTAGCACAAAATTAATTCATTATATATGTTATAATTCTATAACTACAACTCTATAACCATATATGCATATCTCAATATCTCATATGGGCAATGGTAAATAAGCTACTGTGAGATTTTATACGGGGTGGTGACATTTATGTTTTGCCATGACCTCGATGACAGTATGGAGTTTATATACTCATTCTTCCCCTTAGAAATTATGTAAACTAACACTTCTACAGGTTTTTGTAACATATAGCATAATGTAATGAGAAGGAGAGCGATCTGGACCCTTTGAGCCATACAGGTTTCTTACACTGTGACTTTGGACAAGTCATTAACCTGTCAGACATCTATTAACTCATCTTGTAGATTTCATGGAGCTAATTCCTTTAGGTCTTTGAGAAAATACCATCCATCACTTTCCTTCTCTGAAGAAGAGAGTATTGATGTTCAACCCCGTAAGTTTCTATATCATTGATCCCATTTGCGGATTGCTTTGATCCCCCTTATTTTCACTCTTTCTGTCTTCCGTTACCAGTCCAGGAGCTACTACCGTATGTTGTCCATTTGGGTCTCTACTAGAGAGAAAAGTTGTGGTAGTCGAACCAGTCAATATTTCACTTGCTTGCAATTCTTGTAAAAAGTTTACCAAGGTGAAAGCATAAAAAAGCAGTGACTACAATAATACATAGGGATGTTCTGTGCATTTTATTTTTCTATACTATGTTTCTTTACACTAAACTTGTACAACATCAAACTTACATTTTTTAACCTTAATCATTATATTATGCTATTTCCCCTCTCCACTATCACATTTTCTGTAAAATGGAACTGAAGTCAATTAAGTAGTAAGTGGATTCCAAAACACACTACATCAAGTTACTGACAGGGCTCCAATAAAATCTGAATCTCCTAATTCCTTTATCTGTAGTCCCAAATTCAGTCGGTAAGTATTTGTGTGGATTGGACACATAAATCTAAGACGTGGCTGCAGTTTCGGAATGCTTATATAATTCATCATGCAAACAAGAATGTCTATGATAGTGAAAAAGAGCACAAATTATAATGAGTCAGAAATAATAGGTATAAACCAGATTTATTCCACACGGTCAAGAGTGCATGGGTAAACTCTACATCAGTGAAATCCAAGGACATCCTTGTATGTGGCCCAAACATACTGACTAGCATGAATTCAGAGGACACTACCTGCCTCACCCTATAATTCAGTACTGTTCTATTTGATTTAAAACAAGAAAAAAAAAAAAGATAATGGGTAAGGTGAAAGAGCAATTCCCAAAGAACCCCATAGACCATTGGTAACCAGTTAGTGCTTTTGATGGCTGGAGGATTTGAGCTCTGAGTCTCTTACACCTCACCAAAAACTTCATTGATTCATTTACCCATTGATTGATTGATTGATTGATTGATTCCTACAAAATGTACGCATGCTAAATTCCAGGCACAGTGCTACAAATATGGCAGTGAGTCAGACGAAGCCCTTATTTTAAAGTCATTTGTAGTCTAATGAGGAAGACAGGATAATAAACAAATGTGTGCTGTACAGAAGACTAACTGCCATATAAGTAATAAACTATGGCTTCTGGAACACAAATAAAGATAAAGAAAAAAAATCTTAGTAATCCCTGGGAAATTGTCCAGGCCTCCAATAATGAATCCTCCAGGTGGAAGCAGGGGAAAGTAAAGCAAAAGCACAGATATAATGAATAGCTTATGTTAGGTGGCCCAGGTACCACTGCAAGTTGCTTTTGCAAGTAATAGATTATGTCAGATTGCTTGAAAGGCTAGGGACTTTGGGTTTTATCCTACAGATACAGAGGAACCATCTACACTTGTTTTTTTCAGGGTTTGTTTTGTGGTTGTTGTTGTTGTTGTTTTCCGTGAAGATAGATAAGTGATACAAACAGACTTGTGTTTAAAATTGTAATTATAATTGTGGTAGTCTTTAGGGAAATTAAATCTATATACTGTCCAAGCTCACATGCATGATTCTTAGGAAACATAAGTGTAATCATGAGGTACATTTTTAGATGTCTTAACTACACAAAATTTGGGTATTTGTTTTTGTAATAGAGATAATGTCCAGCCTCTTTTCTCTCACTGTTGCTTCACCTTCTTTTATGCTTACATTTTGAACTTAAATATTTATTACTATCATTTTACAACCTCATGATACAGTACCTTTATTTTAGTTTGAATCAGCAATTCCTTCTGTCCTTCTGCTTCATAGAAATTACCCTTGAGATATTCCTTACTTTGGTTTCTTTCTATTAAGAAAAGTAAAATCTAATGACAAATATTTCCCCCTCTTTATTTTTATTTAGTTCCCCCCGCCGTGGTTCTTGATTACAGAGAGCTGCCTGAATTACCATCAAATTTGCTGAGTCATTTGTCATTTTCTTTGAATGCCGATGGCTTCAGTGTCCTTAGAGATGAGGTCCAAGTCTGGTTGATTTTTGAATATAATTGAGGGAAATTACATATTCTAATTGTACATCCTAGTTTCTAATGAAGCCGAAATGAGAAGGGGCCACAAGGTGCATGTACTTACAAAATCTTTCATGAGGTAACAGAGAAATAGTGATTCATATCTTTCAATAATGCATTTTCAAGAGAAATGTTGCTTAAAACAGAAATCGGAAGAAATAGAAAAACTAAAAGACATACAGGAAAATATAAGCCATAAAATTTATATTCCAATATTAAAAGATGAACTAAGAGGTTCTTTTTCATATAAATCATAAAATCATTATCTGCTTTATAGAAGTTAAGTGCATGTGTGTGTTGTATGATAAGAATGTGGTTCTTTTTCATCTCGATAGCTGTTGTACACAGTGGCTTTCCTCATGCCTTGTGTAACTTTAGATATCTAAAGATGTGGCAGATTAAAAAAAGAAAACTGCAATATTTTTTAGCTCATCCCATTAAGAATATATTTCTTTTGGCTTAGGAATGTGACCATTTATCAAAAGAATATTGACAAACAAAATATGACCCAATAGTTTACATGTGCTTTCCATTCCTTGTGAATTCAATTTCCTAACCTGTGAAGGAGACGGAGGTAGTTCCGAAGAAAGGTGGTTTACTTGCCTTTGTTGTTCTAGCAAATCATCATAAGTGTGAGTGAGACCAATCTATGACCAAGAAGCTCCAAGAAAATCTAATAGCTCATTGTACTTTTGTGAGTAAATCCAGCTGAAATGAAAGAAAAATTGATCAGCTCTGTTCAGTCCCAATATCCATTCCCACTTAGCATTTTAAGATAATAATAATCATCAGTTATTATTGTTTTAAGACACTGAATCTGAGAGTAGATTATAAGCATGAAAATTTAAATAATGGATTATGGTGTCTCCTTTGATAAAACTAATTCTAAGAGAGCACCTGAAATTCCCTCTTCTCCTGTATGCCCATAAAGTCTGGAACTATAATGGAAAATTATGCCTGTGATTAGCCAAAATGAAGGGATTTTTCTAGATGTAATTAGGGACTCTTATCAGATCAGGGTTAATCAAAGAGATGATTATTCTGGGTGTGGCTGATCTAATGGAGCATGACCTTAAAAGAGGCAAACAGTACTTGAAATAAAGACTCTTCCTTAGACCCTCTTTGGTTGGAATGTAAACTAGTGCAACTACTATGGAAATCAGTATGGAAATTCCTCAACTCTAAACAGATAAGTACCATTATGCTATGCCCACCTATACCACTCCTGAATATATTTCCCAAAGAATTAAGGAGCGCCTACTACAGGGATACATGCACACCCATCTGTATGGGAGCTGTGGAGACAGCCTAGATGCCCATCACAGGTAAATGGATAAAGAAAATATGAATATTACTCAGCCACAAAGAAAATTAAAATCACGTAATTTGCGGGAAAGTGGATGAAACTGTAGCCATTAAGTTAAGTGAAGTTAGCCAGACTTAGAAAGTTAAACATCAACTGATTTATCTTATTTGAGAAGTGAAAAAAATAATAAAATGGAAAGAAGAGAGGAAACTAGAAGGTAGATAGCTAGAGTTAGGGAAGGAGTCAAACAACAGGGGTGAGGAAAGCAGAGTTATAGGATTGAAAGTGACTAAGATATGTCAAATGCATATCCTAAATTCAAAAAATAAACCACATCATCATGGAACATTAACATTTACTAATAAAAAAGTTTAAGAGAAAAAAAAAAAAGAAAGGAAGGGCAATTTGTCATGTTTTGGAGGTGATCACATGGCCAGTAATGATAGGCAACCTCTAAGAAAGATAAGAATAACTTCTAGAAGGCAGCCAGAAAGAAATTGAGAATCTCAGTTCGTCAACTAAAAATTTCCATAATCATAATTTAGGAGAAGACCTTGAGACTCAGAAGTGCTTATAGCCCTAGCTGGCCTTTGGAATTTGACCACCTGGTGAAGCTCTAAGCAGAGGGTCCTGCTAACCTGTACCCAGAATGCTGACTCATGGAAAGTGTGAGATCATATCTTGTATTATGTTAAACTAAATTTGAAATAATTTGTTAAGCAGCAAGATAAAACAAATATACCCCCCTAGGCCTCCAGCTATCACGGAGAACCAGAACCCTGATTTACAGAAATTATGTTTACATATTTCTTTGCCTGGTTGTAAATGTTGGTAGAAAGGAGAAGTGAGATTCTTTGTCTTGAAGAGAGCTATTTTCTCTTCTTCTAGACTCATAAAATGTAGTTCCCATCAATGTCATGTGAATATAAAGCAAAGAGGAAGATTTTATCTGTAAGTGATGGTCTCTTCAAAAGCTGATGTTCAACTGGAGTCAGAGGATTGGTTTATATGAACTATTGAGGGAATTTCTTGCTCCCATAATATTGTGGCTCAGAATAATGTCATCTTTTCTTGGTCCTAAAAGTGCTGAAAGGCACTCAGAATTATAAGTCAAAGTGCATGACTGATGGAATTGTTAATGCTGAAAAGGAAATGAGTTGTTCTGCATTATAACACAAACAAAAGGAGCATAACTTCCACCAAGGAAAACAAAGACTACAGGAAAACTGTCTACTGATAAATAAATGGCATAATGAAGCCAGTAAAAGTCCCAGCTGGTTACAAACACAGATACGGGCTAGCCAGAGCTCCATGTGGCAGAATGGAGGCACAGCTTTCTCTGACAGAACAATGACAAGAGATTTCAGTGAATATGCATTGATTTAGCAGGCCCTCGGACAAATCCATCTTTACTGAGTGGCATATACAAGTTCCCTGTCATTAAGTACAAATCAAAGCATTTAAAATGCATGCAAGAAAAAATTTTCAATCCTGCAAGCCTTAGCACCACGCAGAGAGCACCATAGGGCATCAAATTTTTATAGTGCCGTTCCTGTCACACTTTTCTGGGTCTGTCTCACTTTCCAGTCCCCAATTTGGACTGAGTCTCCTAACTTTTGACCTTTTCATATGTTCACACTGGCACATTTTTAGTTATAGCCGTTTCTTCCTTTCTTGCATATAACTTATGTCTTCCCCAAATACACTGTCTTCATCCCATATTGCATAATGCCAAGATCTTCAACATTAGGTACCCAACTTCTCTATGTGGAATGTTCCATCTAATTCATCCCAAAAAGTACTGAAACAAAGTTTAAGCCTTATTACGGTGTTTTCTTTCTCCAATAATTATATTAATGCTTTGAAAATTATCTGAGTTTTCTTTACGGAGAAAAGGATTTGAAGTAGGATTTAAAGAATGAAAATGAAGGCTGGTTGTTCAAAAATTAGGCTATCTAAAACACTATAGTCATAACAATATTTTGACATATCCAAATATGTTCACCATTATAAATGTGGGTATTTTGGGCCAAGACAACAAATAGTTTAAATAGGCTTGTGTATAGGTGTCCCCTCAAAACCTCATGCACTCATAGGGGGGGCTTTTTGGAGGTGGCTGGATCTAGCACATGTGTATACAGATGAAGGCCTTGACAGTTGGATTAGTTCACTGATTGATTTAGCATTGTTCTGGGTTTGGGTGATGGGAACCCCATCCTGGGTGTGGGTAGCACCAGGCAATAAGCTTGTAGCCTGGATGGAATGTAAGGAGAAAAGAAGGCAGGCGGGCTGCTGCTTGCTGGCTGCCATGGACTGTTTCTCTTCTGCCAGGCCCCTCTGCCCTGCCACCCTGCACTGGAGTCAGCTGACAGTGGACTGAACCTCTACAAACTGTGAGTCAAAATAAACATTTCCTCCCTAACTTGTCAGGGATTTTGTCTCACCATTAAGAAAATTAACTAAGACATAGGTAAAACAGTTATTTCTTTCACTGATAAAATTCTGAAATGGGATGTCATTGGTGCTTTGAAAAACCATCAAATGTCCAGCATTCTTCTCTCCTGTACCTCATCCACACCATGAGACTGTCCTCATCTCTGCACCTCAGGATGGCACCTCATTCACTCCATGTTTCAGCTATTGTGACAGTGTGGGGATGGGACATGGACAGGGGTAGCAGTCATCATTTTTCTTCCCATCTCACTGTTTAAAACTTGGTTATTTGGCTTCATGTAGCTGAAAAGTATTGAAAGGTTTGAATGTGTGAAATGTTTGAATGTGTCCCCTCCACAATTAAGATGTTGAAACTTAATGGCCAATGTAACAGTGTTGAGAAGTGAGGTATTTAAGAAGTGATTAGGTCATGAGACCACCACTCCTTTTGAATAGGATTAAGGTCTTTACAAAATAAACTTCAAATAGTGTTGCGCTTTCTTGGCCTTTCACCTTCTGCCATGGAGAACACAGTGCCCCTCCTCTCTAGAGGATGTAGCCCTTGCCTGACACCCAAACCTGCTGGTACCTTGACCTCCAGAGCTATGAGAATATAGATTTCTGTCCTTTATATACTACTTCATATTATACACTATTTGATACTATGGTTACATACTGTCCGTAAACTACTATTAGGTATTTTGTTCTAGCAGCACGAATGGACCAAGAAAGGGAGATTTCTACTACTTTGGAAGAAGCGGAGAAAATACAGTTCAAATGCCCCACAGTCAGGAGATGATTATGAGATCAACTTTTAATATTTTGATTGAGATGGCAGTGGTAGAAATGATTCATTTCAGAAATTTTAATTAAGTACTTACTGTGTTCTTTGAGGAAAATCCATGTAAGAATTAAGGAAAAGAACTGAGTTCTTATCAGTTACTATTGCTTGAACTAGGAACTTTACCTACATTATCTCTTAATGCTCCCAACAGTCACCTGAGAAGATATTATTTCCAAGGACACACAACACACACACACACAACACACACACACACACACAC
>PVJO010011894.1:0-57799 GCA_004026905.1 Hystrix cristata | reverse complement strand
CATTAAATCTGTATAGTAGTTTAGGAAGTATAGCCATTTTCACGATGTTGGTTCTTCCTACCCAGGAACATGGGATGTCCTTCCATTTTTTGATATCCTTTTCAATTTCTTTTTTTAGGGTGCTGTAGTTTTCGATGTAAAGGTCTTTTATTTCTTTTGTTAGATAGATTCCTAAGTATTTTATTTTTTTGTGTGCAATTGTGAAAGGTATATCTTTTCTTATTTCTTTTTAGGAGGGTTATTGTTTGTGTATAGGAATGCTATTGATTTGATGATTAATTTTGAAGCGTCACATTTTGTTCACTCAGTATAACATTTCAGTTAGTTTTAAGTACAATGAATGCTAATTTCATCCGCATTTTTATTCAAGATGTGTGTGTTTGTGTGTGTGTGTTTGTGTGTACCTAGATGAGGCCTAAAAGAATCAACAGAAGTAGTATATTCACAAGTATGGTACACATAGCTGCTTATGGTTTTACCTTTTGCTTTAAAAGTCTGCTCATACATACATACAAAAAAAGCTTTTCATCTTCCAAAAAGCTTTATCAGGGTTTTAAAATTCATTAATTATTACCTAACCAGGAAATTTTAAACTTCTCAAAATTTAAAATTTTTATTTCATGAGATTCATATCAGTATGTGATAGAATAAAACCTAATAAACCAATAAAACCTAATAAAACCAAGATATCTAATACTTTATTTATCGCTGTAATATTGGATTCTTTTTTCTTTCTTTTTTAACACTGAGGTCCATCGCCAGCCCCTTTTTATTTTGAAACAGGGGCTGAGTAAGTTGCCCAGGCTCGGCTTGAACTTTCAATACTCCTGACCCAGCTTCCCAGAGTCCTGGGATTACAGGCATGTACCACCACACCTGGCTGACTTTCTCATTGAGATCAAGTTCACCTGACCATAGACTATTATTCTCCTGCTCCTGTGTAAAAGTTTATATAAAGTTTATGTAAATGTTTTTTTAAAGTTATTTTAGTGGTACATTTTAGATATACATAATGACAACACTCATCATAGGGAATTTGTACCTGTACATGATATATCTTGCTGCTTTTTTTCCCATTTCCCTCCCCTCCCTTCAACCTATCCTCCCCTACTTGTTTATAAAAGCTTTGTTTCCATTTTTTTCCTTCTTTCTTTTTTCTTCTTTGTCCATTCCTTTCTCTTCCCCTCCTTATTCCCCTTCCCATTTGAACAATTTCTTCCCTTTCCCAATATATTACATTTTAGTCCTTAATTACACTTTCAATTGCTCACTCCAGAGAAACAATGCAGTATTTAAACACGTGTGTCCGATTTATTTCACTTACAGTATGGTCTCGAAATGCACCCATTTCCTTTAAGTCTCAAGTCACTTAAAATATGTTGCCTTCCTCTCGCATAGCAATCTGTCTCTTCACTTTCTTACTTGGCCTTATGGCACTGAGCTCTCTCTTCCTTTTCTCAGTAAAACTTAGTAACTTACAGCATTATAATACAGCATGACATGAACAGTTTAAATTTTAGAATACTAATAGATTATAGTAGGCCCAAACAATTAAATCAGAATCTCTGAAAGCAGTTTCCAAGCACTGCCTTTCTTTTTTCTTCAACATACACATAGACGTGAGACTCTCAAAACTGAGGGAAAAAAGATAAGCTCAATATTTCAAATTAGTTAATACGACATAGCTGACATATCTCCATGTCCTATCCCTTGCTTAGGAAATCATGAGCCTCTGGCACCAAAGTGCTGTTAGCTGTTTCATTATAGCATATAATTCCCTATCCTTTGCTCTTCCTATTTGATCTAGGATCTTTACCTACTCCACTTAAGGACTGTGTAAAATGTCTGTGAATCCCTTTTAGTCACCACTACAATGATTTTCACAGGAGATGATAAAGACCTGCTGATATTATTTTTAAAAAGTCCTATCCTGCAACAACATGCATGGAACCAGAGATCATTATGTTAAGTGAAGGAAGACAAGTACCACATAATCTCTCTCATATGTACAATATGAAAAGGTTGATTTCATAGAAGCTGAGAACAGAGTGATAGTTACAAGAGGTTGGGCAAAGTAGGGGTAGGCAGGGATGAGGAAAGCTTGATCAATGGGTACTAAGTTAGAAGAAAGAAACCTAGTATGCTATTGAACAGAAAGGTGACTAGAGAGAACAATAATGTAGTATACATTTTAAGGAGCTAGAAGAAAGAATTTTAAGTGTTTCACCAAAAAGAACTGATAGATATGTTTACCTGACTTAAACATTATATATACTTATGCTGACATCACATTATGTACAATTTTTATGTTTCTGTATACAAATTAAAAATTATTTTAAAATTTAAAAAATTCCATGAACATAGAAATGAGAATGAATACAGACTGTTCAGTCATCTGAATACATGCTGTGAAGAACTACAAGTGCTACATTGTTGGATAATTTGTTGCATTATTGATAAAAGTACAGGAAAACATGTTTTCCTAAAGTATGCAATAACATCCATATTATGGTGTCACAAGTTGCACACTCTGTGTAGTTAAATACCTGGTCAAAAAGTTGTTTCCCAGTTGTATTAGGCTGAATGGCAAATTCCAACTCTGCATCCATTGTAGTTACTCTTACATTTATCTATAATAAAAACAAAAGGGACAATCATTAGGCAAGAGAATATACTTTTTAAGTAGGAGGGATGAAAAATTCTTTTATTTGATTTATATTTTATTAAAATGATAGATTAATTTTAGTCACAGGAAATCTTAAATCTATTCAAAAAACAAAAACATTATGAAGTCCTCATTTAAAAACATCTATTACTAAATCCTTAACACATACTGCGGCACTGGACTTTCTGGGCTTTCATTTACCCCTTGTAACAATACTAGAATATAATACATTCATTCCTATGGAAACTCAAAAAGTTCCCATTACTTGCCCAAGGACATACAGATGTCACACAACAGAGCAGGTATTTAAACTAATTCCTAATGTCATTCACTAACCCTTGTTTCTTTCAACATAAAATCTAGTATTTAGCTTTATACTGCAAATGTATTCTTCACTCTATAAGACATTTTTCTCAAGCCCTTTATTTGTTAAATTGTATTTTAAAAATCAATTTTCTTGTGTAAGAATTCCTCATGATGTGATCAAAATCTATTTTGTAACTTTAGACTAAAGAACTCTAGATCAGACTCTTTATTTCTCTTTATATATCTACAATCATGTATAGCTGTATTCAACCTACAATCTCAGCTAACATTGTGGCTTTCACCTAGGACACTTTACTAGTCTTACAGATTCATCCTACTTTAAAATAATCTTATTTTTATTCTTCTTTAAAATAATCTTAATGGGAAAAATACATACAAAGCAATACATGTACGTATCTAAAAATGAAGCATAATAAAATGAAATCCATAAGTCCACCATCCAACTTAACTAGAAACAACAAATATGGTTGCATATACTGATTTGTTGTGAATTTCCCTAGCTTCAACGCCCCCCACAGGTAAGCATCAACCTATCTCTACTTTGTGTGTGTTATTTTCTTACTTCCTTAAAAAAATAGGTCTATCACAAATGTGAGTATCTATAAGTAAAATTTTGATTTTTTTCAGCTGTATTTTAATTGTAAGTCTCTTTCTTCATGTGGACAATGGCTACATGGGCATATTTACTTTATGAAAATTCACCAACTATACACTTTTGACAAGTTCTTTTTTAATTATAATTATCAACACAATAACTATATGATATACTTAATTCACTCATATATTCTTTTGGTATGAACATTCCATTTCAATAGTTTTCAGAAAATGCACTAATCTGATTTTCCCAATTGTATTTCTGAGATTCAAAGATGCTTCTGTGAATTTTATATACCCATTTTCCTGTCAATGGACACTGTTTCCATTGCCATAAACATTCCTGTACATGTCTTCTACTGAATATCAGAATTTTTCTAGGGTAAGTATATATTCAGAATTCTTAGAGGATAAAATATGCATGCCTCTTACTTTAACCTTATCATGTGAAATTATCTTACAGCATGATTGCTACCAACTTATATGCCTATCCATAGTGTAAAAGAATTCTTACTAATCTGTATTTTCAGTATATGTTCAGATTTCTTAAAAGTTTGACAATATGATAGGTATAAAATAATATCAGTATGGTCTTAAAAGTGTGGATCACTGATTGGTGATGAGGTTGAGAAAGTTTTTATAAAAAAAAAGTGGCATATAAAATTCTACGATGATACACATAGGGACATGATTTGAAAGATATGTCCCTGTCCTCTGCTTCCTCTCTGCCATGGGGTGAGTAGCTATTCTCCACCATGTGCTTCCATCATGCTGTTTCTGCCTTGAAGCCAGCACACCATGGATTGAACCCTGTGAAAATGTGGGGGAAAGAAAAACCTCCTTCCTCTAAATTGTGAGGGGGTGTTGGATATTTTGCCCCAGCAACAGGAAAATGACTAATATAGACAATGAGATCTGAATTTCATGTAATCTTCATGTGTTATGAAAATTTTTTTCAACCACTGAAAATGTAGGAAAATCATTCTTAGATCATAGACAATACAAAACAACTGTCTCCCTAGATTTGGATGGTGGGCCATAATTTGCAACTCCCAATATGAACAATCTTAATACTTTCAAATAGTGTTTCTTCCTTTCCACTTAAGTTTTGATTTCTTTTTTCTGTACAAAAGGTTTCTTATTCAATGTTCAGTAGCAACAGTAATAGCATATAACTCTTCTTCCTGATTTCAGAAGGAATATTTACACCATTAACAAATTCAAAACAGTTTTCACTATAGATTTCCTTTTATGCCTAAGTGTTTTTTTTTTTTTAAGTCACGAGTGATGATTCAATTTTAGCAACTGGTTTTTCTGAATTTATCATAATTTTTCTCCTTTTAAACTAATCATGTGGTTGTGGCATATATCGCTTGTTGTTTGACCACTAAACTCTACCAGAATTATAATTGGGCCTATTGCTGCTGGGTTATTTCTCTTGGAACTAGGTTTGCCCAAGTGACCAAATTCTCATGAGTAGAATTTAAGCATTACAGAGTCATTTACTCCTACACCTAAGCATAAAATAATGAGCATGCTTCCTTCCCCAGGTTTTATTTTCTCTTCCTGCTGGCTAGAACCCAGACACGGCAGTAAGACAACTTCAACTGTCAATACTATAATGCCTAGAATACTAGGCTAGATGTTCTCAAACTTCTTGGACTTGGATTTCTTTATACCACTAAAAATTACTAAGCATGCCAAAAGCTTCTGTTTATATTGGCAAATACACACACACATCCCCCCCAGTATTCAGCAAATTAGAAATTAAAGCTAAGGGCTGCAGATACAGTTCAATGGTTGAGCACTTCCCTACAGTGCATGATGCCCTGAGTTATAAAAGCTGACAAAACTTTTAAATATTAACTCGTTTAAATACAATAATGCACCTATTACATGTTAGCATAAATAACTGTGAAAAACAAAAATGCTACTTATAGCTAGGTGTGGTAGCACATGCATGTAATTGCAGCATGTGGGTGGCAGAAGCAGGATTCCAAGTTTAAGGCCAGCCTCGGTTACACAGTGACTGCCTAGACTACACAGGGAGACCACGCCTCCAAAAAAAATACAATGTTTAATATAAAAAGCACTAATGGATAACTTTTATAACTTTTTCATTTGATCCTAACAGCAATTACTTGAGGTAATCAAATTACTTTTTACCAAATCAACTGTACTTTACAATGGAACACAACAGGTTTACAGTCAGGCATGGTAGCACACACCTATAATCCAAACTACTAGGGAGGCTGAGGCAGGAGGATCGTAAATTCGATGCCAGTGTGGGATCTTAGGAAGATCCTGTTTTAAAAAAATAAAAGCTCTGGGACATGACTCAGTGGTCAAGTGTTTTCCTAGCATGTGCAAGGTTCTACATTCAATACCTAATACTGCACAGCCAAGATAAGCACCAACAGAGCCTGACCCCCAAAAGTATGCATTGAACTAACTACGACATTACCTGGACCTCTTGTTCACTGCCCATATAACACTGTGCTCTAGCCACACAAAACTAAAGGTAGAAGTAGGGAGGGTGCACTTTTCTTCTGACAGCTTTCCCCTAATATTTGGCTTACTCCAAAAGAATAATAATAATACTAACAATATCTTATTAAGTAAACAGAGTCAAAAGTAATAAAATATACTTACTGGTTTCGGCATTTTCCTTCTCTTTTTGTTACCGTCTTTAAAAAAAATCTTCACGTATATAAATCCTGTTGACACTTTCTGTTAAAGTAAAAGAAGCATAATTCATCCACTATCTTTTTTCTTTTAAATTTCTAATTTTATTCTTTTTAGTTTTTGACTTTGATTTTTTTAAATTTTTTACCAAGAATATGTACATTGTACACATAATGATCATGTTCAACATGGTTATTTTGTACCTGTACATATCTTGGTTCCCCCCATCTTTTCCACCCCTCCCTTCCATTCCCCCACCCTTCCCTATTCGCAGCAGGTTTATTTACATTTTTCCCTTCCTCCTTTCTTTTCTTTTTCCCTTCCTTGTTTTCTCCCTTCTCCCTATCTAGTTCTCCTCTCTTCTGAATACTTTCTTTTTTACATAATATCTATTATACTTCTTTGTCCTTATTTACACTTATAGTTTCTCATGTCAGAGAAACAACTCAATGTGCACTGATGGGTGTCTGATTTATTTCACTTAAGAGTATGTTCTCAAGGTGCATCCATTTACCTACAAATGTCTCCAGTTTATCTTTTTTTGTGGCAGTACTCCATTGTGTAGAAAAACCACATCTTCTTTAGTGATTCATTAGTTGTTGGGCATTTACATTGTTTCCAAGGCTTAGCTATTACAAATTGTGTTGCTATGAACATGGTTGTGCATATATCGCTGTGATATGAAGATTTTAATTCTTCTGGGAAGATCCCCAGCAGAGGAATAGCTGGGTCAAATGGAACCTCTAGTTGTAGTTTTCTGGGGTATCTCCACATTGATTTCCATAGTGGCTGCACCAATCTACATTCCCACCAACAGTGGAGGAGGGTACCCCCCCCACCCCCGCAGCCCCACCAGCACTTGTTATTGGTTGATTTCTTGATAACAGCTCTTCTTTCTGGAGTGAGATGGCATCTTAGCATTGTTTTGATTTGCATCTCTCGAATGACCAATGATGTTGAACACTTTTCCAAAGATTTATTTGCTATTTTTATTTCTTCATCTGAGAAATATTTACTCATTTCAGATGCCCATTTTTGGACTGTGTCTTTAAATTTGGGGCGGTTGATTTTTTTGAGTTCTTTATATATTCTAGATGTTAGACCTTTGTCTGAGGGGCAGCTGGCAAAAATTTTTTCCCAGTCTGTGGGTTTTCGTTCCACTCTATTGGTGATTTCTTTTGCTGTGCAAAAGCCTTTTAATAGGATGTGGTCCCAAGGACTGATTCTTTGTATTGTTTCCCATGCAGACTGGGTTCTCTGCTCATAAATTTTTTTCCTACCCTTATGTCTTCAAGAGTTCTTCCTGTTTTATCTTCCAGTAGATTTAGTGTTTCTGTTTTAATGTTTAGATCTTTGATCCACTTTGATTTTAGCTTAGTACAAGGTGAGAGACATGTATCTAGTTTTGGGTAGGAAGAACCAACATAGTAAAAATGGCCATACTTCCTAAATTACTATACAGATTTAATGCAATTCCAATCAAAATACCAGTAACATACTTCACAGAATTAGAGAAAACAATCATGAAATTCATCTAGAGCCAGAAGAGACCAAGAACAGCAAAAACAATCCTGGGCAACAGGAATAAGGCAGGGGGCATCACAATCCCCAACTTGAAACTGTAACGCTACCGTGATAAAAACAGCACGGTACTGACACAAAGACAGACCCAAAGACCAAACCAACAGGCTAGAAGATACAGAAACAACTCCAAACACATTCAAATAACTCATCCTCGACAAAGGAGCCAAACACCCTTACTGGAAGAAAGATAGCCTCTTTAATGCATGTTGCTGAAAAAATTGGCTTGCCACATCCACTATCTTTTATAGAAAATTTTTTATTCTAACTATAACATACATACAATAAGGTTTTAAAAAACCATTTTAAAATGTAAGTTCAAACAATTCTCTTAATCTAATTTTCAATGTCTTCATACCACACATAGCAAATCACATAGGATGAAGCATGCTAATTTACTAAAAGTTTTAATTAGTTACAGACAATGCAGCAAGGAGACATGATTGCTAAGGATGCAAATGCTACTTCTGCCAGTCAGGTCCATTCTTGTACCCGGCCTAGCAGAGAAAGGGACAGTAAAAGTGAGGATGGATTCGGATTCTCAAGAACTGAGGTCAAGAAAAGTTTTGAACCTTTTTATTGTACTGTCAAAAGCAACAGGAATGCCAGGCATAGGGATGCACACCTGTAATCCCAGCAATCAGGAGGCTGAGGCAGGAGGATCACTGCGAGTTCAAGGCCAGCCTGGGTGCCACAGTGAGTTCAAGATAATAGAAAACTCTAATGCAATCTATGAAAAAAAATTTCCAAAAATCCTATTTTTTCCTTGGAAGCCTGAATATCTGAGTAGAGGAAAAATACCTGAGTTGCTTATTCACCTAAAGTGTATAAAACAGCCAGAGCTCTGCACACCAACAAGCTAGTAGCCACCAGTGAAATTTAGAATTGCCCTTAAGACCAATGTTAAATTGTATCTTCACCCAGAACAACAAATCTTAAACAAGGAGAACCATCATGCTGTCTTACAGTAAATGCTCTCACTAAGAAACATCTAAAAGAACTGAGTTTCTCCTTACAAACCTACTAAAACATCTAAAGTAATAATCAGTTGTCCAGAAAAAAAAAATAGATTCCAATTCAAAATCTATAGTGAGATGTACTACATTAGAGAAGAAACTCACCTAGGTAATATCCCTGCTAAGACCCTTTGTTACATTACGACTATCTAATTTAATAAAGTCCCTGACTTGCAAACAAGTTCCGGTCTGGGAGAACATTAGTAAGTTGGATTCATTCCTAAAACCAATAGTACAATGTAAAGCATAAAAAACCCAAACAACATCACCACTTATTTTCCTCTTGCTTCCGGACATCCTGGGCTCTAACTGAGCACTGTACACTGTACACTACCGCACTGTACAGTAAGCACACAGCAGCACAACTGTGACAATGTCCAGCAAACACGTGAGCTACCTCCAAGGTCTGTTCACGTCTACAAATGTTTATGATGTGAAGTCCCTTCCTATCTGTGAAAGTACACGACTGGGATGTTTGTAAGTCAGGGACTTACTATACACTGAAATAAGGTGGCTTCCCTAAATTTTCTTCAAGCACCTGCCAGTAAGCCCCTTTACAAGGTACTGGAATTTTTAAAAATTTGAGTCAGTGGGCAATGAAATTCACTTGGAAACTTAAACCCCTCCTTAAGTTTTTCCTAGCCTATCCCCTAACTATACTTCCCTAGTTTTATGACCTCTATGTAGTCCAATGTTTCTAGACCCTCTTTTCAATCTGTCTTCACCTTAGTTCAGATCTTACTGTCTCAGGCCTTGATCAATACAGCCTCCAAATTACTGTTTTTCATGTAATTTATTTGCTGATAATCACCAACTCTGTATCTCCAGACTTGCTAGGCTAATTTACCTAGCTCAACATCTAAAGGATTATCTCAAACATAATACAGCCAAAATATTTAAATCCCTACTCCCAAGCCATATCTGCTTTTTTTCAAAACTGAGTGGAATTATTACTTTCAGAAACCTATTCAGGTTTCTCTCATGATTTTTCTACTAGATCTAAAGTTACAATCCCCTTTTCATTCTTAATATGGCTAAATTTTTGCCCAATTTTTAATTAATTTTTCCAGGAATTTGTCTGGATTGTTGTTCTAAAAATCACTTTGCAATTTTGTTGACCTTCTCTTTCTTCCACTTTTCTCTTTGGTTAATCTTCCTCATTATTTTCTTCTCACTAGTTGCTTTGGTTTTACTCTGGCTTATTTTCTATTCCCTAAAATTGAAATTTTACTTAAGTAATTTTTAAACTTTCTTCTTTACTAATTCAAGCATTAAGATCAATAATTAAATCCATCCAAGTACAAGACAACTCCAAGAATAAAGTGATCTCAGCTAGGCATAGTGTGCAAGCTTGTAATTCCAGCATTCTGGGAGGCTGAGGCAGGAGAACTATAAATTCAAGCTCAGTCTAGGCAATTTAGCAACAGAGTGAGACCCTGTCTCAACGTAAAAAAAAAAACAAACAAAAAAACTAAAAGGTTGGGGATCTATCTCATTGTAAAGGCCCCAGTTTTAATCTCTCCTACCACAATTCATTTTTAAAAAGCAATCTCCCTAATTTGCGAGTGAGAATATTTTTCAAGAATTTTACTTGAATATTAAAACATGTATTTGTAACATTTATTAGTATACTTCAGTGTTAAAATATGAATTATAAAATATTAAGAAACACTGCTACATTTCACATGTCTTTTGGGGGAGGACAAACTAAGGGTTAAACCCATGCTAGACAAGTGCTCTTCCACTGTGCTATATCCCAACACTTTGATGTTTATTTTTAGACAGTTCTCGGTAAGTTGCTCAGGGGCTCTAACTTGAATCTTCCTGCCTCAGCCTCTCAAACAGCTGGAATTACAGGCATGCACCAACTCCTATCTTCATCTCACATTTCACAGAACAATTTTATTCAAACTCCTCACACATATGTGTGATAAAAGTGTATCAAAACTTTGGCCACTTTTTGAATCACAATCTTTTTTTGAGTCAGTGTATTTATACAATCAAATTTTTATCCAATGCACAAACATATGTTAGGACCCCCCCATTTGTACTGTAAGAATTAATTTTTAATATCTACATTTCTACGTGAGGTTTTTTTTTTTTTTTTTTTGACAGCTTGTTTGGAAGTTCTGGCAGAGGAGAGCAGCTACTTCCATACCCCTGATGGAGCCAACAGTCCTCCTCTACCAGGGGTGGTTTGTCCTCTTCCACTCAGCAAGCAGCCTCGGGAGGGAAGCACATGGAGCAGTGACGGAAGGGGACATCTGCCTAGCCAGCCAGATCACTGGATCAACCCTGGCAATTAACGGGGTGACAGATGTCACAGCCCTATCTCCCTCACATCCTGGGGTGGTTTTTTTGTTTTTGTTGTTTTTTTTTTTTAACCAAATCTGATGCAGATTTCTTTGCCTTTCTTACGTTTAAATCACTTATCAGATGAGCCCTGGGAGCTTCCCAAACTCATATGAACTAAGGCAGTTTCAATGCAATGTGCCTATCTTAATTAAGCAGCACTTTCAGGTTCAAAATAAATAGCATCTTTTGACCATTATTCCCTCAGTATTTGGAAGACATTATTTTATTCTGGCATCTCTTAAATCTGCTGTCATTCTAACTCATTGCTTTTCATTAATCTGCCTTTTCTCTCCAGTTTTCCTTAATAACTTTTATTTTTCTTTGGTGTTCTTCAGACTACCTTGTATTTTTATTATTCAAGATTTGGTGAACCAGGCACTTGACTGTAATCCCAGCACTTGGAAGGCTGAGGCAAGAGTATCACTGTGAGTTTGAGGCCAGCCTGGGCTACACAGTGAATTCAAGGTCAGCCTGAACAGTATAGCAAGACCCTGTCTCAAAAAACAAAAAAACAAAACAAAACAACAAAACAAAACAAACAAAAACAAAACAAAAAAGATTTGCTACGCTTCCTCTTATTCTGAGGTCTGAAATGCTTTTGAATTCTAGAAATTAGCTACTGCCTCTTTCTCTATTATCTTTTTACTCAGTAATCTTTAGACACACATTGGATACCTTATTGTTTGCCTATTATATCATATTTTCCATCTCTTTAGCTCCTTAGCAAAACTCTTCTAATCACTAATTCTCTCCAGTTTCTAATCTGTTTTTCTCATCCCTTAGTTTAAAATTTCAATGATCATTTTTACTTCCAGAAATTTGGTTTTGGCTTTTAAAAGATCAATTTTGCTTTTAGCAATGCCATGCTATTTTATAATTGGTTTTGAAACATTTTATCCCTATATTTATGTTGCTTTAGAATGATCTTGTTTTCAATTCATTATGGCTTGTATCTTTACACAGTTAATAACTTATCTAGAAACCTCACATCCCTATGCAGCCTCCACAGTGGAAAACTCTCAAGTGCCGAGCTGTGTAACATCCCTTTGGTGTTTCAAGCATGCTCCTACCAGAGTACTAAGATTGTCCCTAGACCAATTTTTACATTAATTTCTTGATTTAGCACACTCTTATCATATCAGTTCCTACCACCACACCCTGGGGAAGTTAGCAGATACTCAAGTGAACTTCCTCATCCACTACCCTTTTTCTACACTATATGGTGAGTATGCCCCTCTAATTCCATCTTTCATCAGTAAGAAAGGATAAAGCAAAGAAAGCACTAAGTCAGACTCTATGAATTAAGAGCACTCAAATTACAGAAAAAGCATTTCTCCAACATGGGACCAGCTAAGCAGGTAAATACTGAATTTTTCCAAGTATTCAATACTAGATTTAAACTACAGAAAGGGATCTTTCAAGCAAAATATTCTGTATTAAAGTTTTAGCCTTCATAAGAGAGCTCTGTTAAAAGACTATACCACAGGCCAACATACACAAAACCAGGGCCTTTCCTAAGCTAATTAAACTTTCAAAATCTCCTACAAGCCTAACTGATCAAAATACGGATATGATTAACTTGTAAATGAAGCTCCTAAAAATGGGTACTTTCAGATCAGTGTTTTCTCTTAAAAATCAAGTGATGCATATCTGTAATCCCACCACTTGAGAGGCTGAGGCAGGATTGCCCAAGGTTGATGCCAGCCTGGGCTACATAGTGAGCTCAAAGCTAGCCTGAACTACATGGCAAGACCCCGTCTCAAAAAAAAACAGGGAAAAAAAAAATCAACTTAGTTAGTCCTCTCTTTTATTTCAGTTAATTATAAATTATTTGAAAGGAATAATGATGTTGTATTTACCAACTGAACACAATTACTTGACAAGAATGCCTTGTAGTTATCAAATACATCATAGTTTTATATTCTTATACATTACTTAATTTTCTACTAACAAAAAAACTGAGAAAGCAAATAAGACAGGTCACATTATGGTTACTTTGCAGCTGAGAAAATAAGACCAAGCGCATTCTTAGGAAGTAGTTTTTCCTAAATCACAATGCTAACTAATAGACCAACACCTAGTATCCACTAGTCTACCATATATCAGCCTGTCTTGTTTCTTGTACTAAAAAAAGTGGTATCAAATCATTTGAGTTATGCAAATATAATCAAATACTTAAAAAAGAACAAAAATATGCCATTTGTAGAAAAAGGAATGGTTCTGAAGACCATGCTGTGTCTGGCTCAGACATATTTTGTATATTCTTCTCCCAGTATATAGACTCTAAAAAAGATGCCAAAAAAAGCAGAACAGAGGCTATTATTAGACAAGTGGAAAGGAGTAAGGGGTAAGGATAAGCGAGTGTAAGGGCAGGTAATGGGATGCTGGATATGTGAAACGAAAAAAATTAACTATATTGAAATACTCAGAAACACTGAAGGAATGGTTCCACGAGGCAAATAATGTAAAAAAATAATAAATGGGAAATCTTTAAAATAAAATGTGTATAATGGTATAACCACAAAAATTTTAATTATAGTGGTATTTATAAAAGTATATATACTACTTCAGTTAAATCAATCATGGTACATCTTAGATTCCACCAGATCACAATGCAGCTAATGCTACAGAAAAATACTAAATGTCATGGAAAAAATACAAACCACTAAAGAAAAAAAGTGGTTACAAGGCAATCCACAGAATATTATCACATTTCTTTTAAAAAGGTGATGGAGGAAGAGACCAAAATGATTGTACTCCAAAATATTAAGAGTCTCTAGAAATTAGAACAAATCTATAAATTTCTAAAATGAAAACAGAGAACTTCTGTAATAAGAAAAACTGATTTCTTAAAATAAAAACAATACTAGAATATTCTAATAAAGTTGGACTTAAAATTTCAATAATCTAAATAGGCTAAACTTTTTCAAAAAAGAAAAATATTCTAGTTTTAGAGAATATGACCAAGGAGGGCATGTAGATCATAACAAAAATAAATATATTTGTAAGTCCTTACATAAGTACAATAAAAGAAATACTAAAATTAAAATAATAGAAAAATATGCAACAGCCACAATCAATTGCTGTGCAAAACACTAGACACTCTGAAAACAAAAACCTTATTTAAAAAAAAAAATCGGCCAGGTTTGGTGGCACACACCAATAATTGCAGCTCTTGGAAGGCAGAGACAGGAGGAATTCAACAAGAGTTCAAGGCCAGCCTGAATTACATATTGAGTACAAGACTAATGGGAAGTACATAGCAAGACCCTGTTTCAAAAAATAAATAAATACAGCTGGGGATTTAGTTCAGTGATTAAAGTGCTTGCCTAGCAGGCATGAGGCCCTGAGTTTGATCTCCAGCACCAAAAATAAATAAATAAATAAATAAATAAATAAATACACATACACACTCCCACCCAAAAAATGAATAAATGCTCTACTAAATCTACAAGTCAGAACAACTTTCAGGTATTCTTGATTATGTACTCATTTAACTAGGGAACTCAGTTACACATGTTAATGTTAAGGAAATGGTGTTGGTCAACAGGTAAGTATCTGGCAGCACCAAAAACTGGCTCCATATTTCTAGAAAGTAAGCTGCCAATATATCACAAAAGCTACAGAGCTTTTTTGAACAGGAAATTCTGCTTCTGGCATAAATCCCAAAGGAAATTAATCTAAAGGAAAGTAATCTCTACCAAAATAGTCTCAGCAGCACTCTTTTCAATAGCCAATGATTAAAACCACAAAGGTTGAAACTATGTGATAATACGATAGATACTCAGAGTTGGTTTTTTTTGGGGGGGTTGTTTGTATTTGTATATTAGGACAAGCTGTGTCAACATTTACATAAAGTGGGAAGACTAAACGTGTAAGCAGCCATTCATTACAACTATGTAAAAGCAAAGGCATTGTTACAAAGGAAAGGGTATTTGGATACACAGAAATGGAGCATTTATTACTAATCAGGGTTTTAAATTCCCAATTTTAGAAGTCAAATGAGAATTTGAAAAGCATTTAGTATTTTACTAAATTGTTTACATATTAGCTTACATAATTAGCATAAAATTCCTACTTTAAGTATTCTAGGTCAAAGCTATATATAAACGCAATTAAAACCTAAGTTTTAACCAATTTAACTACAGAAATTTACATCAAAATATTGTTTAGACAGACACAGTACTGCACATCTGTAATTCCAGTTCTTTGGAGGCTGAGACAGCAGGATAGTGAATTCACAGCCAGTCTGGGCTACACGGGGAGTTCAAGCCCAGTTTAGACTATATAAAGATTCTATTTCCAAAAAAAAAAAAAAAAAGCAAAAGATTCTTTAACATTAATAGTCTATCTCCAGTCCCTCCAGGAGTGTATTAGTATGTTTTAGTTGAAAGCGGCATCTATTCATGGAATTATTTAATGAAATGTCACACAAAAAACCAAGAAACCTAGATACACGTCCTCAGACTCCAATTCTCACTTGAAATCTCACCTTTCATTCTTTCCTTCTCAAAACAAGTAAATTCCCTAAATCACTGTATACCAAACATATATTTATATATCAATAACTGTGACTTTCCTTGTTTCCTAATAATACTGAGAAAAAACTCCTTTGTCTCCATTCCTAAGGTTCTGAAGTTTAATTTGTAAACTTACTAACTTTAACTGATTTTTCTTAATTTCCCCCATTCTTTTCTCCCTATTCCTAAATCTTACACCACCTCTTTTCCACACTGAATCTCCCAGAAGCAATGAAGTGCAACTGTGGCAGCAACACACCAGCAAACAGTCTTAAGAGATGCTACCAGTACCTGTCTCCCACTTCCTGGAAATTACCCATAAGAATATGTACTCAAACAATTATCACCTACCAAATTCAAAACATTCCTATAAAACATTCTCTTCTATGTCCTTTTACTCTGGGGATTATCCTAAAACTTTCTATCGCATACAATGGGGAAACAGCATCATGCTTCTACGTGGAGTTCTGCTGCAGCAGTGCCACAACAGACTACCACCTGTCAGGTGGTAAAACAGGTGTTATTACATCTAGTTCATACATGGCTTACTCTGAAGCTTCAACAATTTATACTAGGCTTCCAATTTTTACTTGTAAGATATTCTTTTCCCTACGCTTAACTGTAGTAATTGCTTTTTGCCTTCTGAGAGGCAAATAGCCTTCAAATACAATTGTGGTCTCTCCACAAACCTAAAAAAACTGTCAATTTACTGGGGGATTAACTGGACTAAAGGTATTTCTGACAGTCAAATCACCACAATTAACAGCACTGACAAAAAGAAGTTCTGAATCATCCTTTCTTCTGCATGGGACAAGCTGGGGAAGTCTTCGAACCTCCTCCTAGAAAAGTATTTTTAAAGCTGGGGGTGTGGTGGCACATACTGTCATCCCAGATCCTAGGGAAGACTGAAGGAGGAGGATTCCACGTTCAAGGCCAGACTGGGCAATTTGGTGAGCCCCTATCTCAAAATACAACAGTCTGGGGGACATGGTAGAGCACTTGCCTAGCATGCACAAGGCCTTGGTTCAAATTCAGGTACCAATAAATAAATAAGTGCATAAAATACATAATATTACAAAAGAAAATTATACTGGAATTAAAATTATCAAGATACAAAGAACAATTTTACACTACAGTAATATATGTACTTCTTTATTAATGCTTTAACAGTATTTAAGGAATAAACTTGTAAATAATGAACATGTTAACTTGAGACATCTTTATTATGAAAATACTTGCAATTTCTAATGGGAACAGTCTCCAGTACTACTAATGCTACTGTTGCCTACATGAATATATATAAATAAAGATGTAACTTTTTCCCCAAGTTCACATACTCCCAGGTTTAAAATTTTTTAAATGCAAATAAATTATTTTTATTTTTAGCTCAGTTTTAATGCTGAATAGCAATAATAACATATTTTTATGTATCTAGTGCCATGTGATGCCCAAGTGAAGCAAACAGGACAAGAGTTTTTAGTCCCCCCGCCACCCATACTGTGAATTGAACCCAAGGCCTTTCCACATCCCCAACCATTTTTAAACTTTTCATTATGAAAGAGTTTTCTCACCAAGTGAAAACTGCCCAGTCTAGGCTTGAAATTTCAATCCTCCTGCTTCAGGGTCTCAAAGTGCTGGGATTACAGGCATGCACCACCATGTCCAGGTTTTAGTTCCATTTTGCAAGTGTAAACATAACATCAAAAGCAAGAAGGGTGGCATATAGAGGAAGCATTTGTAGAATGTTCACTCTACAGACAACCTAACAGTACCTCATCTTCACAACAGCACCATACTTCTAATAAACTAATTCAGTTAAGTGACTTGCCCAAACAGATGGGGACAGTTAACCAAGAGCCCTTCTAAATCCTACTCTTGAGCTCTTTTGACTATCTTATTCTGCCTTTTCTCAAGTATTATTCTAAATAAGCTCATCCCAAACAATTAATAGGACTGTCCAAGAAGCAAACAGGTAAAGCTTTCTCTACTGTGTTCGGGTCAAAAGACTTCCTCTAAAAATGTAAGCACACATTATCAACTGGTACCATTACCCCTGTAACTGGATTTCCTGTAAGGATGAGATGCAATTCTAAATAAGTTATCAACCACTGGCTCATGTGATTTGTTTTAAGGATATTTTCAAGGAATGAAATACTCGATATTTTTGAAAAAAATGAAAATGCCAAGCAAATTTCTAAAACTTAAATATAAAGCAGAACTAGTAAAAGCAAAATTTTAAAGTTTGGTTCTCTTCTGAGTTTTGTAAATTTAAAAGAAAAATATCTATTCTTCCTGTGGAACAGGTGAGCAGAAAGGTGCTCTTAAGGGTGAGCAGAAAAACAAATAAAAATACATTGTTATTTGAAATTATTAATTTTAAATGCTAAATGACAAAAAGCTAAATCCAATTCAACTTCTTCACTTCGCCTATAAGAAAACATTCATGTAACAAATGTTAGAAATCACAGGATAATGGTTCATTTAAGTCGCCAATGTAGCAAGAAAGATGATTTGAAATTATCTAAGAAAATCTCCCAGATAATGCGACTCTGTATGCTTTGAAACCCCAGACAGCTGCTACTACAATAGTAGCAGCTAATTTTTTAAAACAGAAGGTTAATATCCTTCTTAAATATCTTCCAAATTAGACAGAATCTCTCAAGCAGTCAGTAAGGCTGTCTGGCAGTTCTCTATATTCTCTCTACAATCTCTCTATTCTTATTAATAAAAGCAATTAAATTTCTAATTTTTCTCTCCTTGAGAAACTAGAATAGTGCCTATCTCTTAGTTGGTCTTCAAATGTTCACTGCTTTTGTTAGTGAATTAAGCTAATATATAATACTCATTTAATTTTTCTGTTAATTATGTCAAGGGCAGTATTTTCCTCTCATTTTAATGCTGTTAAATGACCAACCACGTAAACACTAATGAACACAAACATGAACACACAAAAAAGGTTTTCACAACTAGATCTCCCAAATTCAGGTCTCTATAATCTCTATCTAGAATTGTTTCAATAATTTCATTTAATATGACAAAAGTAAATTTAAAAGACAGATAAATTTACATATTTAATAATTCTGTGTGTAGATTAGGTGTAAATAGCAAGCTTCTAGCATATACTATCTTCGCTTAATAACTAAAATTGTACAGTTTTTCTAAGTCTATAACCTAGGAACAGCTTAAATATTGAGTGTATTACTGGGGAGGTGACTCAGTGGCACAGCATTTGCCTGGCATGCACAATTCCTTGGGTTTGATGCCCAGCACCGTAAAAGCAAAACAAATTTCAAGTGTCTTCATCTCAGCTAACGAAGTTTTAATGCATCCCACGCATACCATAGGGGCCTAAGAGGTACACAGTCAATTAACTACAGCTGTGTCCTCCTTTCTCCTTTTATTAAGGGTGTTTTGTTGTTTGAGACATGTCTTGCTGTGCTGCCGAGGTTGGTCTTGAATTTGTGATTCGCCAGCCTTAGACTTCCAAGTAGCTAAAATTACAGGTGTGTGCCACCCTGAGGTAAGAGATAAATTTTTTTTTTTTTTTTTTTTTTGGTGCCAGGGATCGAACTCAGGGCTTTGCAAGCACTCTAACCAAGGAGAAAAACTGTTCTGACAAACACACATACTTTCAGTTAGCTTACTGAGATATTATTAATTACAGAAACACGAAGTTTTTAAAAATTTAAAAAGTAGGAATTATTTAGAACTCACACTGCACTCAATGTTAGTGCACTGAATATTGATTCTAGTTTATATGCATCATTGTAACAGCACTGAACACTTTCAGACATACAACAAGGTCTATCTTCCCTTTAGAATGTATACTCTTTACTCATCTTCCCATCCTAAAATACAAACGGTATTCGGCACATTATAACAATTGCCCATAGGTATGACTGATACCTTAAAGCACACACCAGGAAACTAAAGGGACAAGCAAGTAAACATTTTAGGTTTTGCAACTCACACAGTCTCTGTTGCAACTACTCTGCTGGGGCAGCAGGAAATCAGCCATAGATAAGTAAACAAATAAGCTACAATGTGTTCAAATAAAACTTTATTTACAAAAACAGACAACAGGAACTTAGCCAATGGACAAGGAATTATCAAGTATTTAAACAAGAATTAATATTTTTCATTGCATAATTTAACTAACTTTCATGACCAAAATGTGAATTCACATGTTTATGATAAATTATGTACAATTATGTATGGTAGATCAAACTCTGATCTGACTTTGAGTGAAGACAAGAAAGAATTCAAAACATAAGGTATATAACTGAGGAAGATAATCTAATGAGAAGAGCTAAAAGAAAGGGCAATTCCATTGCTCTTGTCAGTGACTGCTGAGATATGGAATATGCCCCAATCAATCCTGGCCAACGCGATGGAGAAGACATCAGCTGGGGAGGCTTCAGGAAGACACAGTCCTTACTCCTTTGGCTATGGTTGTGCCTGGATAGGATGCTAGTCCTTGCAATAGACAATCTGTGACAAAGGGAAAGGAGTCTTAGTATGCAGAAGGCCGCAGGGCAGAGAATTAGAATAAATCTTTGCTCTTTACTGAGACAGCCTTTTAAAATTTATTTATTTATTTATTTTTTTAAGGTACTAGGGATTGGACCCAGGGTCTTTGCACTGAGCTACATTTGCAGTCCCTTTATTCTTTTTATTTTGAAACAAGATTTCACCAAGTTCTAAACTGCGAAGCCTAGGCTCAAACTTGCAATTCCCTTGCCTCAGCCTCCCAGAGTGCTGGGATTACAGGCATGTGGATACATACTGAGCCATTACCAAGCCTCTAGATTTTACTATGTAAGATATTAAATTTCCTCCTTGTTTAAGCCAGTTTGAAAATTTTTTGTTAGTTGCAGCCAAAGTATCTGAAATGATGTAAGGGCTTAAAATCAAGTGAACAAAGACCATTCACAAATTCACCTACGACCAGTCCTAGTTAACTTCAACTTTTCACAAATGAATTAAATTACATTTAAGATTGTGAAAGTTCACAGAGATTACCTAAAATTTAGGAAAAAAATGTATCAACTACTGATACAAAAGTTTCTATCAATTACTGATACAAAAGTTTCTATCAATTACTGATACAAAAGTTATTAACTTTATGAAGTCAACAATATGTTTTTTCTCTAAGGGTTACAACCTTTAACTGTAAAGGAGCATTCAATAAATAAATGAAGATTTGTGAGCCATGTGGCCTCTGCCATTATACCCCAAAAGCAGCCACGGACTATCTGTAGATCAATGGCTACTATATGTTCCAATAAAGCTTTATTTACAAAAGCAGGCAAACAGGTTGGATTTGATCCCCTGGCTATAGCCTGCAGACCCTTGCTCTAAATAGTTACCATCAAGAGGTATCTTTACAAATAAATCAACTTATTAGAACTCAAAAAGTTTATTTCAAACACTTATGAATTATGAATACAAGTAACCAGTATTTCTTTTTTGTTTTTGTTTTTGGTGCTGGGGACTGACCTCAGGGCCTGGCGCTTGCTAAGCAAGCATTCTAACCACTGAGCTCAATCCGCAGCCCTAGTATTTCTAATCATTAGATGACTTTATGTAAAAAGTTTAATCATTTTGCTTATACACATAAATTAAAATTTAATAAATGTAATTTAGAATTATTCTTTTAAAAGATCACCACTAGGAGTGGGTTGCTTTGTTGTTTTTTTTTTGTTTTTGAGGTAGTACACGCTGGCCTTGAACTCACTAGGTAGCCCAAACTGGCCTGGAACAAATTAGCAATCCTCCTGCCTCAGCCTCCCAAGTGCTGGGATTACAGGCAGGCACCACCACTCCCAGCCAGATCACCATTAAATACACATTAAATACACATTATTATACACTAGTAAAAAAACACAAAGCCTATGCATATACAAATTTATAAAATCTACCTACTAAATAAAACTAAATACTTCAATCTAGTGCACTTGCCAGTATTACTATGCATAGAAAAGAACTATTCAACTTTTTTAAAAAGCCACAGATATCCCCTATCCTGAATGAACCCATATCTTCCAGGAAGCTAACATTAAAGTTCATTAATAAATGGAATAAAAAATAAAGAAATTAATCACATAGACCATTATTCCTTTCCAGTTTCCAAATAAAAAAAGATTCACATACTACATGGATACTGCACCAGCATAAATCACAGATTTTTTTTTAAAGGCACCATTTTTCACTGTAATTATATACACATACTCTAGGGAAAAAAAAAACTAAACTTCATCTTCAATTATTAATCAAGAAAATTTGTATATGCACTTATAAACACTTCTGAGAATGTATAGGAAATTTCAGCACATAATTTCATTCTAATGAAAATCTGAGAAATACAATTTACTCAGTGGTTAACATAATGAGCAATCTTTCAATGTTTGTTACTATCTAATCTCATTTTAACAGACTTTTAAAAAAGATACCAACTCTGCATGGTGGCACACACCTGTACTCTCAGCACTCAGGTGGCTGAGGCAGGATGCTGTGAGTTCAAAACCAGCCTGGGCTACACACTGAGTGCAAAGCCAGCCTGAACTATATGGTGAGACCCTGTCTCAAAAAACAAAAACAAAAAAAGAGATTATCAAATATTCTTATCCTTGCATAAGCACTGGCATTTTCTATGGCTAACACCAGTTATCTATGAAAAACAGGACTAGGACGGGGGGCGGGGAGGAGTTCTAGGGACTGAAGGGAACTTTCACCTTTTCCTTAATGTCCTTCTCAGTTTTCAAACTGCCATAGAACATATTACAGTACATTACTTTCCTAGTTTTAAAAATAGTTTAAAAGTACACGTTCACTGTAAATATTAATACACCGGGAACTTAAACAGGCCAGGTGGAATTTCTCTAAAATACACTAAAGATGGAGGCACTCTCTGATGTTAGCTTGGCCCTCTACTACCAGAGGTGAGGATCCCTTGGATACAAAAGTCAGGGAAGTTCCCAGAACAATGTTTGGTGATCAGTAACACCAAAAAACCTAGAATAATCTTGTAAGGGGGACAGCTTTTGCAACCAAGTCCAGTTTCTCTGAATCCTGTACCAACAGGTAGCATCAAAATACAGCAGAGACATCCAAGACATCTAAGAGTGGCTCGCCTGACTTCCCAGATTCTAAACAGTAACACGAAATTAGTTACACTGTACAGATAAACTCTACCAGTACTGCTCAGTCTTCACAACCTTAATGGGACATTATTTAGGCTCTAGTCTTTGGGATATACTGGTTTAAAATGTGCTCCTACTTTTAAATGGCTTAAATTAAAATGCATAAAATTAAAAGTAGAGGAAAATACAGGTCCTGTTATTATTCAACATTTCAGATTCTATTTTACATAGATTATACTAAAAGATTAAGAACTGAAAGTCAAAAATATACAAAGACTTTCATTTCAACAACTTGCCAAAGATAAACATGAATAATAAAAAATCCAACTCTGCTCTAGGGAATGGTGAAGCAACAAGCAAAAAAAAAAAAAAAAACCAAAAACTCTCATTCCCATTCCTGAGACTTCTGACAATCAGCAAGATAAGAAAGGCAAACCCTATCATTTCCTACTATCACAGAGAAAAGAATAATCATTTTAATTTCAAGTTAAGTAATTACAGAATTACAGTTTCCAAAAGATAGGAGAAGACAACCTATTTTCCCCACAATGAAATTAACTACCTCTCTCAGTGGTTGGTTCTGAGCCTCTCCTACATGCTGTTCCATGTATGCGGATTCAAGAGTGAGGGGGAAAAAAGCCAATGAGTATGACCCACTACGACAAAAATTTAACATTTTTAAGTGTTATAACTAAATAATATCCATAAAACTGAAGAATCTCACTGTGTAGTCTTCCTTACTAATATCAACTGATTATTAAATTCCAAAATATACAAAAATTATTAACGAAGTGCAATCCTTTTTACAGCATGATATTCAAAGAGTGCTCTGCATTTGTCATTTTTGAAGTAAATTATTAGTTTCTGGAAGATAAAAGCATACTGGTGAAAGCAAAGAAATTCTGAAAGTTTAAAAAAATGCAATACCAGTCTGTCTCCTCAAATCCAATGATGCTGCTTTGGCAAGTGGATTAAGCCATTATTTATCCAGCAAAATGAACAGGCCAATTGTTCATTCTGGGCTCTGGCCGACATATAAAAAAAGGAGTATTTAGTGTTCTTAAAAAAAAAAGTATGCTCTGTCAACAATAGATTGCAAGGTTTACACCAAGTACTCGTTTATCAAATGCCCTTATTATCTTATGTTTTACCTTATGCCAGTCTTAGTGCCACAGGGTTGCTAAGGAGCCCCGTCGCTAACGCGTCTCAAATGTATTTTAATATTTTTCTTTTTTTTTTTCCTTTTCTTCTGAGACAGAATCCCGCTATGTAGTAAAGGCGTGTCTTGAACTGGCTATGCAGCCCAAGGCTGGCCTCAAACTCAATCCTCCTGTCTCAGCTTCCTGTAAAATGTATCTAATGAAGATGACTTTTCGACATATTTCCAAGCTCATTAATAATCACTCTTCAAGAAACAAAAAAAAGGCCCACATCCTGATGTTCTCTATTTAAACTGAAACAAGGTACTGTATTTCTTCCTTTCAAAGTTTGATGGGAACTGAGTTTAGAACCTTCCAAGCAAAGGAGACTGTAAAGTACTGAACTTCTCAGGTGGGGCCGGAGAAAGTTAAAGGCTCGGAGGACGCCCGCAGCAGTAGCAGGTAGAACGGCGATCCGGCACCGCGGGCGGGCGGGCGCCCCAAACCCGTCACGCAACATCCCTCTGGCCACTCGGACGGAACGCACGCTCTCTAGGAATTCAACACCCCACCTTCATACCGGAGGCCGGAGAAGTTAAATAAAAGCCTCACCTACACCCCAGAAGAGATTACTGCGGGTAACAGCAGTATCTCCGAAGTCCCCCCCGGGACGAGCCCGGGCCCACCCAGGCTGCCGGGACCGGCCTTCGCGGCGCGGGGCCGACGCTCGAGCGGACGCCGGGCCGCGAGGCTGCGGGCGCCTCGGCCCGGAGAAGGCACGCGCGGGAGCGGCCTGGCCGGGCCTGAGGGCGGCGGCCGCGCCTCGGCTCCGCAGCGCGGGCCCCGCAACTTCCCGCCGCCACCTCAGCGCCCCCGGCGGAGCCCGAGCCCAAAGGGGAAGGGAGGGTGCCGGCGGCTTACCGAGAGCGGCGGCTCCCGCCCTCCCTCCGAGCGGCTAGGCAGCTGCGTGGCGGCGCCGGGCGTCGCGGCTGCGGCTGGGAGCGAGCCTGGTAGGAGCGCTGGACCGCGAGAGAGGAGAGGCGCCGCCGCCGCAGCCGCAGACAGCTCCGCAATATGGCCGCCCGGCGCCTCCTCGGGGGGAAGGCGGGGCCGCCCGGCGCCCCCCGCCCCCCCTGCCGCCGGCCGGCCTCGCGCGGGGCCTGAGCGCCAACGCGCTCCGCCGCCGCCGGGAGGGCCGCGCGCCCCGCCCCGCCCCCTCCCCGCCCCTCCTCTCCCTCCTCTCCCTCCCCTCGCCCCACCAGCCCCGCGGGGGTCGCGCCGCAGGCCGCCAGCGGGGCTGCGCCAGGGCCGGAGTGGGGCCGCGGAGGCGGGGGGCACGAGGCTGCGCGCCCGGGAGCCCGTGAGGAGACGGGCGAGTACGCGAGGGGCGAGTGCTTGCTAGACGGGGACGAGGCGCGAGCGGAGCCGCCCCGCCCGAAGCTCGCAGCGCGCGCCCGCCGCCTCCCCCCGAGTGGAAACTTGAAACTCCCGCTGGTGCAAGCGAACTCGCCGAGGGCGTTTCCGGCGCCCCCAGGGACGAGTTATTCCGCAGAGGGAATCGGGGAGCAAATCCGCCGTGTAGCTCAGGGTTCTGGGCTAGCAGAGGAAAGAGGCCTACCTGGGAAGAACTTTTGTGTACAACAAAGAGCGTTCAAATGATTGGTAGCTTTCAATCAACTGGAAAAACTTGCTTTTTCAGGAGCAATTTTTAAACGCCCCCGAAACCTCAGTGGATATGGCTCCAATCGGCAGTGTGAATTTTAATCCGTGCGAAAATATGTGATCATTTTTATTACCAACAACATTCCTTGGCAGTTAGAAGAAGTAGATTAAGAAGAAAAAGTTGGAAGTAGGGCCCAAAGAGCAACCAAACCTAAATTATTCTAGATATGGAGAAAGTAGATCATAGTTTTAATTCTTAGTCCTCTCACCTTAGTACTAACTGGGACCAGATAAAAAGCTCCTGACTTCTGGGTCAGCGTTCCATCATCTCCATGCCCCTCTCGGTATTTTCTGCTGGGATTCAGAATAGAACTTGCTGTAGATGTACGAACAGCAAATGCACAAAAGCAGATTAGCCTGTCTTACTCGGATTGGAAAGCTTTATTAAATTTATCTTTTGTAAACAAACTTTACATTCAAATAAAACTCAAGAGTGTGCTTAACTTTTATAGAACAGATAATTCCTATCCTTCCCGACCTAGCATTTGCCTTTGCTGAGAGTTTTTCCAGGAACTCTTTCCAGATCACTTTCACTAAGCTTTCTCTTCAGTGAGTTTCCACTATCGCCCTTTGAAACCCCTCTAGACAATTAAAAGCCCCTAGAGAAACAAGGGTTAAGCTCAGAGGCCTTTAGATGGAGAATCGCTGGAGGATAGGAACCAGGTGTGTGCTTTGTAACTGAACAGGTCTACGTTGAGTTGTCGGAGACCACCAACAGATTACTTCCTGACCTTTTGACCCAGGGCTCGAGAATTATTCAGGTAATTGTTCATCTTTCCAGCTCTGGTCTCTTGCACAAAGATAGTCGAATTCCTAAGTGGTGTACTAATCAAACAGAAGTCCCTAACCCACTTTTGGCAACTGAAAGGGAAAGATTCACTATTGTTGATCGTGTGTCAGATACTGGTGTGCAAAGCTGTACATGACTTAATGACTACAACAACCCCATATCTGAGGTACACAGCGACATTTAAAAAAGAAGAAGAAGGAAAAAAAAAAAAACCAACCAACCTAATGAATAAAGAGAACCTCAAAAGGTTAAGTAATGTGTCCCGTGTAACCTGCTAGGGAGTGTCAGGGACACGACCAAACCGGTACATGTATTTAACTTCAAAAGCCTTGATTTTTATCCTAAGATTCTGAAAGGCGATAGACCAGAAGTTCTAACCTTATTTACTTATTTATTTTATGGTGCCAAAGATCGAACTCAGGGCTTTGTGCTTGCAAGGCAAGCACTCTAACCACTGAGCTAAATCCACAGCCCCTTAACTTTTCAATTGGTCATCACATTTGTAAATATTTAAGTAATATTACTGATGAGGTCAAGGTAAATGAATGCACCTTGAGAACATACTTTTAAGTGAAATAAATCAGACACTCAGGAATACATATCTAATTGTTTCTCTGATATGAGAAACCATAGGTGTAAATAAGGACAAAGAGGTATAATAGATATCCTGTAAAAGAAACATAATATTCAAAAGGGAGGAGAAACTAGGAAGGGAGGAGGGGGAAAAGAAGGAAGGGAAAAAGAAGAGAAAGAAGGGGGGAAAATGGAAAAATGTAAGTAAACCTGCTGTAGATAGGGAAGGGTGGGGATTTGGAAAGGAGGGGTGGAAAAGGGGGGAACCAAGATATATCATGTACAGGTGCAAATTAACCATGATGAATGTAATCATTATGGATGCATGTACCAATACATGTTCTTGGTTAAAAAAGAAAAAAGAAAAGAAAAAAAGGGTACTTTCCTATTTGTACTGGTAAACTGAAATAACCTCTTTAGAAAGCAAGTGAGCATCATGAGTCAATCTTTAAGAACCTTTGTAGCTCTTAGAACCCATATCATCCTCTAGCTGTTTTTTTTTTTTTTAGACAAGGTCTCACTAGTCAGCATAGGCCAGTGATGACGAACCTTTTAGAGATGAGCTCCCAAACTGCAACTCAAAACCCACTTACCACAAAGTGCCAACACTACAATTAAACCTGAATACTGAGGTTTTAGTTTAGAAAAAAACAACTCACATATTAACATCTTCTGTTTTAAAAAACAAACAAACTTGTGTGCCACATTTTACCTCACCACCACTGGCCTAGGCTAGCCTCCAAAATGCTTAGATTACCAGCATACACCACCATACCTGCTGGGATTCTTTATAGAGCAAAAGCTTTATTCATAAACACAATATTATTTGTAAGATGCAAAAAATTAAAACATGGAAACTAAGTATCCAAATAGCAGTATCTACTCTATAACATTTAAGGTAACAGTTTTAAATGTTTGTTATGTAACAAGTTTTAAGTGTTTATGTAACAAGGCAAGAGTTACAGTTTTTGTTTTGTTTTTTGAGTCAGGGTCCCTGTGTAGTTCAGTCTGGCCTGGCCATGAATTCATAGTGATCCTACTGCCTTGGCGTCTGAGTGCAGGGACGATAGGTATGCACATCATGCCTCCCAAGATTTTATAATTTTAAGTGGGGAAAAAGCAAATTATGAAACTGCATGCAGTATGATGACAGCAATATTTTTAAAAATTATGAATTGTAAGGAAAAAGAAAAATTGAGCCCCATAGTCTTTTCTGGGTGTTGTTGCTATGGGTATTTCCCCTGAATTCCCCCTCATTCTTTTCTGTGTTACTTTTACAGTGTTAAATATTTTGTGTAAAGTGAATTTTATAACAATTATAAATTGTTTATTACAGAAAAACAGCAAAGCCACTCTTTTCTAATAAGAACTGTGGTGAACTGAGCTGGCAAAAGTTTACGGTCAGAGTCATGTTTATTGTTGATTACAGACATAATCTATCCACACATACATATACATTTTTATATTTTGTTTCTTACATATGCACTTTAAAATGAAATAGTGGAAAGTTACTTGAAAATTGTATCTTTCAGTGTTACTCTTAACACTTCAGATTTCAAAGGGGAAAAGAATCACGTTTACTAAAACTTTTTCAGAAACATTCTGATTTTTTTTCAATTTTATTTTAATGGTACCTTTTAGATGTACATAATGATAACATTCATCATAGGGAATTTGCACCTGTACATGATGTATCTTGCTGCTTCTTTATTTCCCATTCCCCTCCCCTCCCTTCACCTCCTCCTCTCTCCTTATTTACAAAAGCTTCATTTCCATTTTTTCCTAAAAACATTCTGATATTACTAGTTACAGTACAGGAGATATTTTTATATAGGACATGATATATTTAAAAAAGGAAACACAAGTCTGACATAGTGGCACATGCCTGTAATCCCAGCACTCCAGGAGGCTAGGAGAAACATAAGTTGGGGCACACTCTGGACAATTTAGTTATTTGTAAGTTCCTGAGTCAAAATAAAAAGGACTGGGGATGTAGGTCAGTGTGAAGACACTGGGTTCAATCCCCAGTACTGTAAAAATAAAATAAAATCATAAAATAGAAACAGTCAAACCAATCTATTACTAAGATGTTGAGCTAAAATCTACAATATATTGACTTATTCTGAATTCTGGGATTCCAGTGATAATTGTGAAGCATTTCTCTCACTAGCACATACTAAAGTACTTCTTAAGAATGAGGAAATTCATTTTTGCAAGATTATTTTTTATTTTGGGGGGTACTGGGAATCAAACTCAGGGCCTCGCACTTGCTAGGCAAGCGCTCTGCCACTGAATTAAATCGTCAACCCTTGCAAGAATATTTTATAAGTGAGATGAGTTTTGTTTTGTTTTTAATTCTAGACTTTGTATTGTGGGCCCCTTGCTAGTTTGAGTGAGACGGAGTTCCTGCCCTCTGGTTCGTAATGGGAAAGGCAAAACAGTGCTGTGAAAAATAGCTATAATAAAGGTAGACACATAGTGTCCAGGGAGATGAAGAAGAGGGCAATTAACTGCCTAGTGAAGAGAACACAAGGAGAAGAAGCAAGAGAGAAGAATGCATCGAAGTTCCCTAAAGGGAGAAGTAGGAAAGGCAACCGGCCTGGGATGCTGAGTACCAAGATGGGATTGATGTTTAGTTGTATGTTTGTAACAAGACATTTCGGAAAAGTAAATTGAGATCCATCTCAGAAGTGCAGAACATGTCCTTCATCCTTGAAGAAATAGAATCCATCTGTAAGAGGAACAATGTGATTCAGTTTATATTGTAGTAAAGTAACTGATGTAGAACACCTGGCTCCGTGACAGTGAGAGTAGATAGCGAGATCACTAGGTGGTCTACCTTAGGTAGACAGTTCGACCACAAAGATCTGCAAAAGCAGAAGTGTGAATTTGGGAAGCTGCAAGGGTAAAGAAGGGGAGATAGAATCTATTAAAAGATTGGAAGTGCACCTGGTGTGATGGCACATACCTGTAATTCCAGCTGCTCCGAAATAGGTAGGAAGATCACAAGTCTGAGGCCAACCTGGACAACATAGTGAGATCCTGTCTCAAAAATAAAAAAATAAAAAATAAAAAACCCTGGAGATGTAGCTCAGTGGCAGAGTCCTTCCCTAGCAGGCGCAAGTACCTGAATTCAATCCCCAGTACTGGTGGGGAGGGGGGACTGGAGACAGATGGAAGAGTAAGAGAAGAGACATGTAAATGATTTCAGGTTTCCAGTGGGTACCAGTAAAGTCAATGGGGAGTATAAAGAAAGTACAGCTAAGAAAAAAAAGATAATGAGGGAGGTTGGGAAAAGGCAGAATTTTAAATATCTATAGAAAATCTAGGAACAGATGTGGTTTCTAGTAGTCGGAAATAGATGAGCATTAAAAATTACTGCATATGAGACATCTAATAAATACTTGTCAAATAAATAGACATAGATAACATGCTAAGATAAGCCTTGCTTTTCTACCTATTTCTTTGAAAACACACTTTTGTATAAGCCAAGGATTTCCACAACAGTATTAGTATTAAATTAATCTAATGTATTGTAATGTACTAAAATGTTTTTCCATCTAAAAATACTTCACCTCTTGCTAAGCATAGTGTTGCACACCTATTATTCCAACACTGACAGCCTGAGGCAGGAGGATCAAAAGTTTGAGTCCTGCCTGGGCAATTTAGCAAGACCCTGTCTCAAAAAAAAAAAAATTTTTTTTTTAAAGGAAAAGGGATATACCTTAGTGGTAGAGGACCCCTGGGCTCAATTCTCAGTACAAAGTCCACAAAACAAACAAACAAAACTTCACTACTTTTAAAAAGCTGTAAGAATGCAAAAATTACAACTGTCTTTAAAACATACACAAAAATACAAGAGGATTTTTCCATTATAAACCACATTTCATACTATTCACATTATCTCACATATTTAAGTACATATTCACAATGTGCTGAACAATATGATAGCCCTCAGTAAAATTAGGCAAAGTAAATAAAACTATCTTATCATTTCCTTTGTTTGCCTAGTAAACCATGCACATTTAATTGCTGATATAAGCTATAAAATTTCAGTATAGTCAATAGAGGTGTATGATGGTTAACATACCTAAACTAAGAGTCTGGAAACCACCAGTCTACTTCTACCTTTATTTTCTCCCTATCCAAGATCAAATTACATAAGTACATAATTCATGTGTTCACAGATATGAGCATATTAGCCTTCAACAAAGACAAGGTATAAATTATTATTTAATACTTTCTGCTTGTATAATAAAGACAATTTCATCTGTGACAAATGGCAATAAAACTTTCAAAAGCAAGTACTAAACAGTATGCAAAGAGCCTAAATGATGAGGGCACCTATAAACTTGGCTTTATTCCCAATTCCTACCAACACGTTATAAAGGGACCTTGAAAGAGTTTATGGACTACTCTGTTACCTACTTGCAAGTAGTATTGAAAGAGCAAGAATGTTACACATATTATGCCTTTCTCACATATTGTTTCATGATATAATAGACTTTCAGGACTGGAAGACCTCAAAGAGCCTTGAATCCTCCTCCAACATTATATTTCCAAATGACATTCTCAGCAGTAGCTTTCTGCCACATGCCGGGAGCTGGACTAGACCATCTGTAAGCTTTCTTAAAGCTCTAAAATTCTCCAACTCTGATTCACATATATAAAATGTTTGGTTTTGCTAGGCATGGTGGCAGACACCTGTAATCCCAGTGGCTCTGAGGCAAGAGGATTGAAAGTTCTGGCCCAGCCCGAGCAACTTAGTGATTTAGTGAGACACTGTCTCAAGAATTTAAAAAAAGGGAAGTGGGGCTGGGGATGTAACTTAGTGTGAAAGCTTTAGAAGAAAAAAAAATTAATTCTCAGACTTAAAATTGTATAATTTATAGAATTCATTGTGTATTTTATAACATACACAAGAAGATGTGTGTATAGATAATGACTTTACTATAATATTTAGTAAGTATCAACCCAAATGGCAATTTGTTTACTCACTTATGACTCAGTGGACCTTGTACATTGTGGTGGACCTAATGTGGTCAATCTGAGCCAGAACGCCCAGCCAGACTGAGTTGGTGTGATGCTGGGCATAGAAGATCCACCTGAGGGTTGTTGCTGATGCAACATAAGGCAGAGTGGGAGCTGTGGCTAGTTGACGGGCTGTTTCCCAGGAGAAGCTCTGCTGCGGCTGGTTCTCCTGAAAGGGACTTGGCTGTTCTCGTCAAGAAAGGAGCTTGGAGCCTTGCTGTCATTGAGAATGGATGCTGTTGCTTCAGAGGAGCTCTGGTTGTCATCTCTGCTGCGAGCATTGTATCCTGGTTCCGGTGAAGATTTCCTCAGCCATCATGTGCAGACACGGACGTACATGGAACAGTGCCGTGGGCTCCCAGCCCTTGATTGGGTCTTTTGGATCTCCAGTGCTGAGATAGACATTCGGCACTTCCTGCATTTGGCTTTTGGGTGAATATTGTAATGTAGAAATGTCCTCTATTAAATCTGTTCTCTTACAACCACTAGCTCTAGAAAATCTAACTAAGACATACATTGTTAGACTGCCCTTGCCTTTTGGGGAAGGTAGGTGGGTTGGATACAAGTAAATAAATTAATAAATATTTGCTCTAAATATTGGCTCTAAGAATTCTAGGCAGTTTTCCTCTGGAAGCTTGTAACATTTTAGTTTTATTTTAATTTAGCTGAATCAATACAATGGTGTTATTTACTATGGAGGAAAATAACCCAGCGCTTTTGGAGTGTCAGTTGTACAAAATTTAAACCTTACTGTAATGGTTTTAACATATACCCACAAATTATCTGATACTTCTTTCTTTAAGAGACGGAACCTAATTTCTCTCCTGAGTGGGATAGACTTGGTACCTTACTGTAAAGAAATAGCCCAGAGGGGAATTCACAACAGTGGTATGGTCTGAACCTGTCCTCCCAAAATTTGTATGTTGAAACTTAGTTGCCAGGGAGAGGAGGGCAGGAGAAGGTGAAATAAAAAGAATTAAGATGTGTGATGTATCATTATGTATCACAAATTCATACTGATAAAAGTTTATAAAAAGAAATTTAATTGCCAATTAAGAGGCTTCACACAGGCTTTGTCCATTTTTCTCCCTTCCACTCTTGTGCCATCTTTGAGGCACAAATAGCAAAAATGGACCATCTTTGAGGCAGAGTTAGCCAGTTCTCACCAGACTCTAAATCCATTGGCCCTTGATCTAGAATTCCCAGTCTTTATAAACGCCAGGCTGTATTAATCAGCTTGCTGTCACCGTAATGAAATATGTAAAGTAATCAACATAAAGAGAAAGGCTCATTTGGGCTCACAGGTCTGCAGGTTCCAGTTCAAGATGGAGTGGTCTGGTTGCTTTGGATCTCTGCTGAGAATGGTGTATCCTGCCAGGAGTGTGTGAAGGAGCTAACTACTCACCACATGATCCAGGAAGCAGAGAGCAAGATGGAGAGGCCAGGATCCCATAGTGCCTTTGGAAGGCACACACCTGATGATCTAAGGACCTCCCATAAGGCCTTACCTGGTAAAGATCTATGGCACCCACTGATAGCACCACTAGGAACCAAGCTTTTAACATACAGACCTTTGGGGGACACTCATCTAAGCCACAGCAACAGGAGCAGACCAAGAGAGCATGCAACTTCTGAGATCAGATCATAAAAGGCACTGCAGCTTCCTCCTCATTGGCTCTGGGATCACTTACTTTGGGGTAGGTCAGATGCCACATACTGAGAATATTAAAGCGGGCTAAAAAATGGAAGATTTCTGCCTTCATGAGGACCGAGGTAAGGCCTTCTGCAAACAGCCATGCGAATGAGCCACATGGAAGCAAATGGCTCTTGCAGCCACAGTCAAGCCTCTAGATGACTGCTGCCCCTGCCAGCATCCTGAACGCCACCCCTAGGAAACCCGGAACCAGAACTACTCAGCAATGCTGCTCTAGGACTCCTGACCCACAGAAATGATAAGAAAATAAATGTGTAGGTCAGTAAGTTTGAGGTAACTTTTAAGGTTGCAATAGATAAATAATGCATTTACCTATAAGGGATTTCCATTCAAGTTAGATGTTCTGCAGTTTTAAAAGTGATTAAACTATATAATAAACTCTAGAACTGGACAAGACTTCAAGTAAATGTTGACTTTTTGTTGTGCAGAAACAGAAACTAAGACCTCTAGAGTTTGTCTTGCTCAAATCTGTTCTTTTGTTGTTTCCTGTCTCAGTGAAAGACGTAGAACTAACCCCTGTTCTCCTTGATAACCTCATGCTTAACCTTTCACTTAGTCCTAATTATTTTATCTCCTCCTGCCTCTGTCTACTTTTAAATCTATACCCCAACCAAGCCACACTAATGCTTGTCCCCCCACAGTTTTTTGAGACAGGGTCTCATTTCATAGTTCAGGCTGGCCTTGAACTTGTGGCGATCCTCCTGCCTCAGACTCCCAAATGCTGGGATTACAGGGTTGTGCTGGCACATGCAGCTTTTTATCCCTTTTGAGGTTATATTAATTTGTGCCCCCTAAAATTAATTCTGAATACTATACACTGAATTAATTATAATCAATTAGATTATCTCATATCTCCTCATTACTTTTCCTCTAAAGTTATCTGTTGATTTCCCATTTCTCACCATAGGGTTGCACTTGTTTTCCAAGCTCAAGTCACTGTGACCTTTTATAACTTCTGGAATACACCTGGTACCACATCCAGGCTGCAAGGTCCTTGCATATACATTTCCTTCTACACCGTTTGTCTCAAATCTGAACTGACATCCCTAGTACAATCTTCCTGTAATTTTTCTTTGTAGTATTAATAGCAGTTATATTTGGTGTTGTTTGTTTTGTTTTCTTTGGGGCACTAGGCATTGAACTCAAGACTGCACACATCCTAGGCAAGCACTCTACCACTGAGTTACACCACCAGCTCAGTAGTTAGATCCCTAACACTTGGATTTTAAAAAAATTGATGTCTCCCTGGGCATGGTGGCACATGCCTGTAATCCTAGCACTCAGGAAGCTGAGGCAAGGTTGCTGTGAGTTCGAGACAAGCCTGGGCTATATAGTAAGTTCAAGGCCAGCCTGAACTACACAGCAAGACCCTGTGTTAACCCACTCCCAATAAAAATTGATGTCTGTTCTCCTCACTACGCTACAAGTATATCAAGTGTATAAATGCAAGGACAATGTACCTTTCTTTTTATTCGTGCGCTGTAAGCGTAGCACCTTGTCTGGGGCATTCTAAAGTATTCAATAAACATTTAGTGAAAGGATGAATGAATGAAGTCACCCAAGAACTTAATGTGGAACTAAAACCTAGGTTTTCTGACTCTAAATTTAATGTTAATTACAACCCACCTTTCAGTTTGATTTACTCAACTATACATCAATATATTGCATATATAAAATGCAAATAATCATTGATATTCATCATATATTATATTTGTCAATACTGGCAGGATACAATATCTAGTTATAGTTACTGTATTAAACCAGTAAGCTTGTAGCATGAATTTGTTTACTTTGTGACTCTGCCACTTACTTCCTGAAATCCCAGTATTACTTAAATCATTTCAAGAGCAATTTGCTCTTTCAGGATAGATTGCTTTATATATTTTGAGACTAAGTTGGTTACAGAATGTACAAGTACTTTTTTTTTTTTTAACAAAAGAAGGCAATTTATAAATGTAAAGACCACAACTAAAGTTGGAGAGACTTCGGAGGTGGCTGTCACTGATAAATATTTAGGAGTTAATGTGTGAAGCAGGTGGCGAACCCTAGGTCCTTGGCAAATTTGCCTGGGTCCTTGACCTAGCCCAATTGTCAGTCTGGGGTTTTTTCCATGCCACTGAGCTACGTCTCTGTTCCCTTCCTTTAGAATTCTTCTTTGGACTGCACAGTGAATTGAATCCAAAAGTGTCTGACCTAGATGGCACTAAAGCATTGAGGGAGCAGCATTCAGTGCTCTTTCTGTACCTTGTTGCTGGTTGACTCTCTGTTGTATTGTAGGCGGGATGGCTTCCAGGAGGCATGTGCAGGGCATTGTAGCAAGCTCTTCAGGGAAAATACGTAAGAATGATATTACCAACTAGGAAAAGGTTTTTGGTCAATGATATAAACTACATTACATTGGAAATTGAGAAATGTTTGTTTATTTCCCTATGAAAATGATTTTGAAGAGTGATTCAGTTCTGAGGCTGACTTGAAGAAGCTTAATAAAATATGACGTAGCTGGACCAACAGTCCGGTGGTATGTGAAATCAACTGAAGGAATCATGTTTTGATCAGAATACACACCGGGGTTTAATACTGAGATGATGAAAATGTGTTTCTGTTTTTGACTTATTAAACTACATTCATGTACTTAATCTGTTAATCAATTGAAGGCTCTGTGTTAGGTGCTGGGAACATAAAATAAGCAGGACTACTTCTTCCTCAAGAAACTCAGTCCACTGTGAGGAACAATGTCCCAAACAAATAATCATAATATCATGCTTAAAGTGGTCTAGCTGATCCTTCTGCTTTACTAAGCTCATACACTGTGTTCATCACTTTCTTAGCATCTCTACTTGGTGCCCAAGAATATCTCAAATTCAACCTGCCCAGAGGTGAACCCATCATCTTTTCTACCAAAACTCCTCTTTCTCTTCTTCTTCTTTCTCCCCCTGATTATATTTCATCTCCATTTGTGAAATTATTATTATTTTTATTTTTAAGTACCAACATTGGTTTTATTTGCAGCCAAGAATAACTGATTAAGTTTTGGGGAAAAGAAAGGCAATCTATTTTAAATACTTTTTAAAACTTTAAAAAAAATTTTTTTTATTTTAATGGTACATTTTAGATGTACATAGTGATAACATTCATCATAGTGTGAAATTATTTTTAAACAATCATTCATCCCTGAAACCTAAAAATAATCCCAAACTTGCTGAAACTCCACTTCCCATCAGTAACCAAATTCTACTAATTTCATCTATTCAAGAGTCTTCCAAACCACTCTCTTCTCTAATTCTCCTAAATACCATGGACTTGATCCTAGTTGCTAGTAAGCCTCCCAACTGGCACATGCCTGTAATCCAGGCCCTCTCTAGCTCATCGTTCATAGGATGCGATTTCTTTAGGTTTTAAAATTTCTAGAGCACAGGGACCAACCCACAGTAGATTCTATTGTAATTAGCAATTCATATTAATGTGGTTAGGCTGGTGACCAAGGAGTGTTGTGTTTGTTTTTGCTATACTAGATTGGAATGTGAATATTCTATTAACTCAAAAACAATTGGGTCACAGAATGTCTGGCTCAGATAATCTAAATTTATAAGAGATAATAAAAATATTGGCCATTAGATTCAGACAGACTGCTGGGGATTTAGCTCAGTTGTTAGAGTGCTTGCCTCACTGAGTTTGATCCCTGGCACCAAAACAAAAAAAAAAAAAGAGAAAGAGAGAGATTCAGACAGACCAGTGTTCTAAATTTAGCACTACTCTACAACATGCCATATAAAATGCTTCTTGATATTTTTCTTCTATTGCCCTCATTTTATTCATTTAAAAAGTGAGTTTTCTACTTGAACAATTAGGATTAAGCTCAGCAGGAAGTGACAGTAAGCCCAAAATAACAGTGACTTTAAAAAGATATACAGCCAGGCAGTCTAGAACTGGTTTGTTACCTGCCTAATTATCAGGAGTCCCAGCTTCACCATCCTCAACAGGTGGCTTCCACCTCATGCCCAGAGATAACTGCCCCAGTTTCAGCCACCATGTTCACATTAAAGCCAGAAAAAACAAGTTGGAAAAAAAAGAAAAAAGAGAGAAAAGAGAGAGGGAATTCTCATTCCTTTAAGGAGTATACTTATCAGATTGCATCTCTGTACATATCATTATATATAACATGTATATAAATTTTAATCTGTTATTATAACACATATGACATATGTTCATGTCATATGTTCATTGGATAGAACCTAGCCATATGACCAAATCTAATGGCAAACGAGGTTGCAATTACAGTTTTTACTCTGGGTAACTGCATTTAGCTAAAAATTGCAAATGCTGTCTTATGTAGAAATAGATAATGGACATGATAAATGGCTTGACCTGGGATCCAAGAACAGAGAGCCTAAGGCAAAAAATATCTGCTGGCATTTATTAGGAAGTAAAAAAACTAGGGAAACAGGAAGTAGGGGCAAAGCAGGGAAGGAAAGAGAGACAATGCTAGGGTCTTTACTGAGCTGGTGTCCCTCGGGTCAAACCCAATTGGCTGCTTGATTTTATAGACCAGTGAAAGCCAGTATCTCAGTCTGTCCTCATGAAGTAAGGAGAGAAACTCAACCACTTATTCTTATCTCCTGTAGGATGAGGGTCACCCTCCCAGGCATTCATTTCTCTGCAATTCCAGTCGTGCATGTGTGGGCCCTGAGCAATGCCAGCAGTATCTGATGGAAGATACAGTTCTGTCTTTCCTTCCACCCTCTCCCCTTTCCATCTCTTTTCTTTCTTTCTCTCAGAGGAGATGAATGGTGGTATAACATGGCTGGTAATGGGGTGGGGGAATTTATATTCAGGCAATCACCTGGAGCTTGCATGCTTTGCTGCTATAGGAAATTAATGAGAAAGATGCAAAATCAACGTGAGAGTATAAGAAGATATTTTGGGGGAACAGAAAATGTTACAATCTTAAAAACATATCAATATCTAACAGAAAAAAAACTGGTGATTTTTTTTTCTACTCCACTATAAATTACACTCACCTGTTCGTACCCAGAAACTGGCAGTGCCTTTGGCAGTATGGTTTTTCTGCTAATGTCAACTCCTAAGGACATGGCTCCTTTCCAGACTATTCCCTGTATTCTTCTGTGTCTTCCGGAAGGTGCAGGTCTGACCTCAGCTGTCTTCTACTACTACCCTCGGTACACAGCTTGAGTGTTTTCACTCTCTTTGACTGTGAAAATGATGTCATTGTTTTCTCCCTCCTTCTGTGTCTCTATGCCAGAAAATGATCTTCTTTGAGCGTTTCTGAGGAATTTTACAGCTCACAAAAGAAGAAAAGCACATAGGGAATTCAGGTAACATCAGACGAAAACTCCCAGATAATAAGTAGCCTTAAAAGACAGTTATACTACTCATTCTTTTTTTCTTGGAATGTCAGTGTAACTAGGTCAGCTTTTCTGAGGTTTCTTCTTTCCTTTGGTCCATAATTTTGGTAAAAATAAGATTCCAGGCAATCCAATTCCGTGATCTTTCATTTAGTCTCAAGCCTGGAGCCTCTGGGGCCTACTTCCTGTCACAAGGGTGGCGTCATTCTTCTTCCCATGCCACCAGTCTCCTCGAAAAGCCTGTATAGGGAAGAAGAGAAACTCGAAGGAGGGGAAAGATTGATTATGACTTATTTACATTTCAAGTGAAACAGACTGCTCATCTTCACATTTATTTCTTTGTTCTTCACACAGAAGCTTCATCTAAAGTTATTCTGAGAATAACATTCAAATTCAGGGTCTCCCTGCTTTGTTAGAGTTCTTTCTTATTCTTGGATAACCATTTGTTCACTCAGCAAACTTTTACTAAGTCCCAGAAAAGTACCAGAAAGGCATCAGGGATAAAAGTGAGATATTTGCACCAATCATTTCAGTGTCACTCTTTATAATTTCAATATTTTTTTATAACATAGGTAATATCTAGAGATAGTAGTATTCCCTTAGCATACATATTACTGTAAACCAAACTATAGTATACATATTACTGTAGCATACATATTACTGTAAACCAAACTATAGTATTTATTCATATTTCATCAATTTTCCATTTTAATCCTTCGTATAATATCTATTGAATGTGTGCATCATTTACTTCTAAATCACATTTAAAATAATTTCTTTCTGAGCAGCTTCCTATGGGCTTCATCCATAGTACATTTACTCATTCTTTGATTTCAAATGGTGTAACTTTTTGTTGTCTGCTTTACCATTTTTTTCCAATACCCCACTGAAAGCTAACTTAACATTGGGCCTATGGATGTTGGTTCTGCCTGAATGGTCTTGAAGGTCAAGCAGCCTCCAGTACCATAGACTGTCTGAGACTAAATCATTCCTTGGTGTTAGACCAGCAGGGACACATCAATCACATGGGAAAAGTAAAAATCATCAAATACAGACTCCCAAAGACTCAGTATTTTGAAGAATGCACAAAAATGAAGATACACTTAACCTATGTCTCAGGTTTTGTACTGGATATGACACAATTAAAAACAAGAAACTTATTTCACAGTTTTAACTATTCATAGTACGTAGGATCATACTTCATATTTTTAGCTAAATAATTGTCACTTCTTGTGACAAGTTCTACTAGAAACCTATAATAAAACATTAAGCCACAAAGAAAAATGAGTTGTCATTTCACAAGCTATGTTTTAAAAATGTTACAAAATTTTTACTTGTTTATTTATCAGAATCAAAGACTATTTATGGTGGAGAACTTGTATATCAGTCAGAGAAAAATAAATTGTTAACACACTTGTGAGAGTAACAAAGAAATACATGACAGTTTAATACAACATTAATGAACATGACACTGCTTGTCTCAGAAAAGGGATTCTTTGATTTTTACTTTTCTGTAAAGCTAATTCATCTTTTAAATATGATGTCATGTCAAACTAATAATTTCTTTCACGGAGTGTCCTCGTTTCCTTAAACAGAGAGGAAAAATGGCATTAAAATTAAAAAGCTCCAAGATGCTCTTTTTTTAATTAAAAAAAAAATTTTTCCAGTACTAGGTATTAAACCCCGGGGTTTTCTACCACTGAGTACACCCCCAGACCTATCTATCTATCTATCTCCCTATCTATCTATCTATCTATCTATCTATCTATCTATCTATCTATTTATTTATTTAATTTTCAGATAGGTTCTGGCTAAGTGGCCTAGGGCTGGTTTCAAATTTGTGATCCTCCTGCCTCAAGCTCTCCAGTAGCTAGGATTGCATTCATATACTGCCACACCCCAGGAACCTCCAGTACTTCAAAGAATATAATGAAGCAGTCCCTCCTATATAGGTTTACATACTTTAGGTAAGAGAATTAGTACAGCATTCCTAAAACAATGGTCTGCACCATTTGTCAGGAATCTTAAGTATATTCATTCTCTTTGATCATTTGTCCATTTATAAGGATAAATATACCAAAAAATAAGGACATGATTTCACACACACACACATGAAGATGTTCAACACAGCATTATATATAATAGTGCAAATTTGAGAACAATCTAAATATCCCCAAATAGGAAATGTTAAATAAATTACTATATACAACATATAGTTATCCCTCTGTATCTGTAGATTCCACTTCCATGGATTCAATCAACCACAGATGGAAAATATTTGGAAAACAATACATACCTGTACCAAATATGTACAGGTTATCTTAAACGATATAGTAGTACTGCTATATTATATCAGGTGTAACATTATATTAGGTATTATAAGTAATCTAAAGATGATTTAGGGATATAGGAGGATGTATGTAGATTACATGCAAACACTATACCATTCTACATACATTCTCATATGTAAGGTAGTTGAGCATTAGTGGACTTTGGTATCTAAGGGAAGGTCCTATGGCCAATTCCTGGCAGATACTGTAGGACTATTAACTATATATCATAATGTAATCATGTACACAACAAAAAATATAATGTTTTGTTTCATTTGTTTGTTTGGGTTTTTTTTCTTGGTGCCAGGGATTGAACTCAGAGCTTTGCGCTTGAGAGGCAAACACTCTAACCACTGAGCTAAATCTCCAGCTCCTAATATAATGGTTTTGCAAAAGAAAAATGACATTTTTAGAAAAATTACATTTTTGAAAATGATGTAGTTATACATAAAAATGCTCTTTACGTAACGTTAAAATTATTGTACAAAACAATATGTGCAATATAACCCTATTTTAACAAATTATTATGTTTATATATGCCTGAAAAAGCCAGCCTCAGCATCTATGTGAGACCTTGTCTTGAACTTTAGATCCTCCTGTCTCGGCCTCCTATGCAGCTGGGACTACATGTGTATGTCACCACCACACAACTTTAATATTTATAGTAATATTATACTAATATTACTATATAAGTATTGTAGTAATATTTATAGTAATTTTAAAATACTTATCAGGCAATATGTAGCTATCAATTTTGTTCTTTATTTTCAAAATCATCTTGACTCTTCCAGGTACTCTGCATTTTCATATGAATTTTAGAATAAGCTTATTAATTATTTCAGGAAAAAAGAGTGCTAAGATTTTGATTAGGATTTTACTGAATACATATGCCAATTTGAGAGGAATTGATATTTTAACAATACTGTTTTGTAACTCATGAACATACTACATGTCCCCAAGAATTTAAGTCTTTACTAATTTTTTTCAGCAATGTTTTGTAGTTAGTAACATACTTATCTTAGCATATTTGGTTAGATTTACCCTCCCTTTTTTTTTTTCCCAGTACTGGGGCTTGAACCCAGGACCTTCACACTGAATTATATCCCCAGCCCCTTTTTATTTTTTATTTCAAGACATATCTCATGAAATCACTAAATTGCTCAAGCTGAACTAGAACTTTTGATCTTTCTGCTTCAACCTCTCAGAATGCTGAGATTACAGGTATGTACCACAACCCCCCGATTATACTTTTAATTATCAACAACAAATAAAATAAATTAAAAATTAAGAATTTTCCTCAATATTAAAAATAAAAGTTTTTACTTCTTATAACAGATTCAATAATACAGTCAATAGAAAGTTAAGGAGGGTTTGAGGATTTAGCTCAAGTTATAGAGAGCTCGTCTAGCCACCGCTAGGACATGAGTTTGATCCCCAGCATCCCCCACCCCCCAAAAAGAAAGAAATTTAAATAATTTGAGTCTAAGGGCTATTTTCTCTTCACAACCAGCAATGTAGATTTTTAGTTGTGATACATTGTGACAAATAGGACAGCTAAAATTGGAAATATGTTAATTAAGCAGCAATTTCTGCATCATGCTAATAAATACAGATATTTGGTTACAAAGACATATGTGTGTAACCCTGGAGTTGTGTGTTGTAGGTGATGTTTGGGTAGCATCAGTTGTTGCCTCTGATCCTCTTTCCTCTTTGAATGGATGGAGACCAGGTTCCCCTTTGGGCAACGTAACTCTCATTTATTATAATCATACATCACAAGCATATGTTTAGAGGATTTGGACTAAGGTAAAGTCAGCCTTGATACAAACTAACAAAGTCAAAAGAAAACCATTGAAAGTAAAATTCCTCAAACACCTCCAAATCAAAAGGCTGATACCAAACGCCCATTTTTTTAAAATCATAGGTGTATAATGTACCATTTAATGAAAATGTACAAAGATATTATCATAACTTCTAGAAACACTGTGAGGAAATCCTTCAGTAAAAAGAAAGAAAAGAGCCACACCTAATTTACTATTATTTGGAAAAATCCATTGGTTGGTGTGATAAAGAGTAAAATAGACTGATTATACATCTGGGCAGGAGCCAAGCCATTCTTGTGTGAATTTTTAAGATAATGGGCCTCCTCTGTTCTCTACGTTATCCTTGCCAACTCCTGTCAGACTGGTGCTCAGCAGTTCTGTGGGCTTCTGCTATTTATCAAACCAGTGAAGCTCAAATTTTCCCGCTACTCTCCTAAATCAAATTCATTTGTTTATTAAGCACATATTTGATGAAATTTCCAAGGTTTACTTGTGATTGGTAAACTTCTACTGGTTGTAAACTGAGGAAATGTGTAAAATTGCCTTAGGAAAATTATACAAACAGCTAAAAGGATCTTTGACGTGGCCGACTGCTCTAGGGTTTAACAATGAATCATTTCATTGAAATAAGAATTTTCTATAACGTAAAGAGAGTCCTTCTCAGTTACGTGGGAGGTTGAGGAAGGAGGGTTGCAATTGTGTTTGAAGCCAGGCTAGGCAATTTACCAAGACATCGTCTCAAAATAAAAATAAGTGAATAAATAAAAAGAGCTGGGGACGTAGTTCAGACACTGAGTGCTTGCCTACCACGTACAAGGCCCAGGTTCAAGTCGCAGTATAGTACAGTAAGTCCCCAACCTAGGAGCATTCAAGTTGTGAACTTTCATAGACAGGAACGGACCTCACATTACAAACTTTTGTAGATGCAAACAAATCGAGGAAGGAGCTCACATGTCTACTAGACATTGTCACAATCCTGCTGCAGTGTGCTTACTGTACAGTGTGGTAGTGTACAGTGTACAGAGCTCAGTCACAGCCCAGGATGTCTGGAAGCAAGAGGAAAACCAGTGGTGATGTGGAGGTTTGGTTTTTTTTATGCTTTACATTGTATATTTGTGTCAAAGGTGTAAAAGCCTTGCTTTGATAGACTTATGAACGAATCTGACTTATGAACATTCCTCTGGAACAGAATTTGCTCATAAATTGGGCACTTACTGTACTATAAACGATTTTTTTAAAGAATGAATAAAGGGGGTCAGGTTTGGCAAAACATATGCTAATAATCTCTAGCAGATAGAGTCAGTGATACTGTTACGAAATTATACAAGCGTAAGGCAGAAAAGGACCTGGTTTAGTTGAAGAATAAACTGTCACAGGATTCTTATGCTATGATTTCACTGTGTCTTTTTGGATTTTGCACTATTTAACTTCTGTACTACCATGGCTTAGAAAATTCTTTTGTAGAAACTTCCTTTTGTGTTTTAATTATAAAATCCTCCAGTTCTGTCTTTGTGAACTGGGAAAGATTTTTGTCAATTAGACTCTATATCTATTGAACTCCATTTTTACAAACCTCCAAATATTAGTTAATACAATAAAGATAACATCAGCTCAGATATTACCCTATTCAAACCTATGAATGTGTTTTCTTCTGGTTTGGATCCATGAATGTGTGCTCGCTTTGGCAGAACATATACTAAAATTGGATGCATGAATGTATTATAGAGAAGACTGCCAAGGAACCCATGAAAACAAGAAGATAAAGACAAGATATGTACTCAGTTCCTAAATTCACCTTATGAACCTATTTTGCAAAAAGTAAGCATCAGAAATTAAAGGAAAAGAAAAGATAAAGACAGTCAGTAGAGGGGCTGGGAGTGGTGGTGCACACCTGCAATCACAGCACTCCGGAGGCTGCTGCTGAGGCAGGAGGATCACCTTGAGTTCAAGGCCAGCCTGGACTTCATAGTTAAAGGCCAGCCTGAACTGCATAGTGAGACCCTGTCTCAGAAAAAATAACAAAACCAAAAATTTAAAAAAATAAATTTAAAAAAAGGCAGTAGAATTGTTATATATTTATTTAGTCATAGAAAATAATACAAATTTTTAATGCTGCTATTTGCTTAGGTTCTGCAGAAGAGATTAAAGGAAAGAATACCAAAACTTTAACTCATGGGAAGAAAGTGTACTTAAAAAAATAGGAATAGACTTTTTAAAAGATCTTCAATCATGAGGCGCTTTCAAAATTGTGAAAACAGCTTTGTATTCCTTAAGAGTATCCAGGTACTTTCTGCCAGCAAGACAGGGTGAGCAGAAAGGCAAGCCCGGTGGTACTAACTATGCTTGGCTCTTAAATGTGCTAGGAGTTTACACTAAATCAGTCCATGAGCTCCGTTTCTCACCTCTGAGGTTGACCTCTGATGCATTATTCAAGGCTGTAGCATCTAACATCCTGCTACCTAGGAAGGGTGGAGGAGGAAAAGACAGGTCAGGAACTAGGGTAGGGATCAGGTAAGAGGGTTTGTTTTCAAGTTATTTTAACTGCCTAAGCATTTTTGTAATGGTTGATTTTGAACTTAGCCACTGCCCCTGGATGGGTGCCCATCCCCAGGTCACCTGGTGAGGTCCTGTGCTCCTGGTTATGCCTTGGAAAGGCAATGGAGTCTTCTTATTTTAGGGGCAACTCTAAGATAAGATGACAGGATTTCCTCTGTGAGAGAGGACAAATGCTTTTCTTTAGACTAACAAACATTCCACAATTCCATAGAGGCGATCCTTTATTTGTTCCTCCTGCCCTGACAACGGGAAGTCGCAAAGCCTCTTTCACTTCTGGCCCAAGGCCACCACGCAAAGCACCACTGGAAGGGCATAAAGATAAGGTTGGAAATCCTTCAGAGGAAGGTGTTAGCACGGCCTGCTGCTCAGAATCCTGCCTCATCTCGTATCCTCACTTTTCTTTCAGCCTTAGGTTCCCCACCATATCTACCTCCAGATTGTGTCCATTATTTATCCTGATTCAGGTGTGGGAAATGAGTTTTTCTCTTGATTTAGCTGGGACTTGATTGAGAATTATATTTTAATTGGAAGAAAAAGAAAGTAAATATGAGAGCACAGAAATGGATAGGTTTACAAAACCCAGATTTTTTCATCCTGATCTCAGCCATGTCTGGTTTGAGCCTCACTGGATTGGCACAGTTTTCAAAGTACCCAGCTCCAGTTCTTTTTCCTGGCCTCCACTCTGTCTGGGATGATGGGCAGAGGCTGGACTCAGCTCCTCAGATTTCTGGCTCAGTGGTACTTTGGAAACAATGATTACTGGTGGAATCCAAGGAAGGATTTTGGGTTCTTTGTGGACCTTGCTTCTGTGTCAGTTCTCTGGAATTAACCGTCAGATTGTCAGTTCCAGACTAAGGCTCAACAGTTTTACCTTCCCATAGACCCTGCTGGGCTCAAGTTTATTTCTCTGTTTTTCGGTTTGTTTTGTTTTGTTTTATTTTGCTTTTTGTGGGGGGATGGTGCTGGGGATTAAACTCAAGACCTTGCGCTTGCTAGGCAAATGCTCTACCACTTGAGCAAAATTCCCAACCCCTTCTCTGATTTTCTAAATAATAATTTAAATAGCACTGCATTTCCCTCCCTGCTCTGTAAGGATTCTGCTCGGGATCTTCAGATGCTTGTATTGAGCCCTGGTACTCTAGTTTCTCTTTGTGGCTCTGCACCCTAAAAATAGGACTTTTACTCAATTCCTGTCCTTCCTATTTGGTGGTTTGTCTGATGGATATTCTGGAGTGGGTGATTAGGATAGACTTTAATACTTGGGTATAATAGCAAAGTTTCTTCCTCTTACTCTAAGTCAATATCTGGCTTTTCTCATGCACTTTGGGGAGTGACTGTCTCCCAGTTGTGTTCCTCCTGCTTCAGTCTCCCTGAGGACTGAGATTACAAGAGTTCAGCCACGATTTTTTGGTCTCCTTTTTTCTTTCAGCAGTGCTGGGGATTGAACCCCGAATTTCACACATGCTAGACAAGTGCTTTAAAGCTGAGCTTCCCTAGTACTGTTTTTAAATTACCTATTTCTTCTTGAAACAGTTTTGTTATCATGAAGTTAAAATATTTCTTTTAATTTCTGTGGGGTTTCTTCTTTCTTATTCCCAATTTAGATAATTAGTGTCCTCACTTATTCTAGGTCAATGTAGTTGAAGATTTGTCAGATTTGTTGATCTTTTTAGAGAAATGACTTTTGATTTTATCAATTTTTTTGTACTGTTTCCCTATGTTCCATTTCATTTATTTCTGCTCCTATCTTCTTTTGCATCTGGGGTTCTGTTCAGAAAGTCCTTGCCTACACCTATCAAGAGAGTTTTACCTATTTTATCTTCCAGATGATTAAATGTTTTTGTTTTAATATTTAGACCTTTGACACATTTTGATTTTAGTTTAGTATGTGATGAGAGATATGGGTCTAGATTCAATCTTCTGCATGTGGATAGCCAGTTTCCCCAGCAACATTTGCTAAAGAGGGTGTCTTTCTTCCAGTGTAGGTTTTTGACCCCTTTGTTAAAAATTAGATGGATGAATGTGCTGGAGGTTGTTTCTACATCCTTTATTCTGTTCCGTTGATCCACGTCTGCTTTTGTGCCAGTACCACGCTATTTTTATTACTGTTGCTTTACCATATAACTTGAAATCCAGGATTGTGATGCCTTTTGCTTTGCTGCTGTTGTCTAGGATTGCTTTTGCTATTCTGGGGCTCTTCTGATTTCATATGAACTTTAGGATTGTTTTCTCTAGTTCTGCGAGGAATGCTGCTGGTATTTTGATTGAGTTTGGATTCAGTTCGTGTATCAGTTTGGAAGGATGGCCGTTTTGACAGTATTGATTCTGCCTATCCAGGAAGAGGGCATACCTTTCCATTTTCTCATGTGCTGTTCAATTTCCTTTTACATAGTACTATAGTTCTCATTGTAGAGGACTTTCACTTCCTTAGTTAGGGTAATTCGTAAGTATGTAATGTTTCTTGATCCTATGGTGATTGGTATTTTTTTCCTAATCTCTTTCTCGATGAGTTCATTGTTGGTGTAGAGCTATTGATTTTTGTGTGTTGATTCTGTATGCTGTTATCTTGCTGAATTTCATTATTAATTCTAGGAGTCCTTTGGTGAAATTTTTTGGTCTGTTAGGTATAGGATCTCGCCATCTATAAATAAGGATAATTTGACTTCTTTCTTTCTTATACATATCCCTTTTATTTCTTTCTCTTGTCTAATTGTTCTTGCTAATGTTTCAAGTACTTTATTGAACAGAAGTGGTGATAGTGGACATCCTTGTCTTGTTCCTGATTTTAGAGGGAAAACTTTCAGCTTTTCTCCATTTAATATGATGTTAGGAATAGGTTTGGTGTAAATGGCTATACAGGCCAGGAATGGTGGCACATGTCTATAATCCCAGCACTTGGAAGGCTGAGGCAGGAGGATTGCTTTGAGTTCAAGGCTAATTTGAACTACAAAGTGAGACCCTGTCTCAAAAAATTCAAAATAAATAAGCAGGTAAAGAAATACAAACAAACAAACAAATAAATAAATGACTATACATATTTTCTTCGAGGGTCTTTTTTTAAATCATGAATGCATGCAGGATCTTCTCAAAGGCTTTTTCTGCATCTATTGAGGTGATGTGATCGGTCCCTTTTGCTCCTAACTATATGATGTGTTCCACTTATTAATTTGCATATGTTGAACCATCCTTGCATCCCTGGGATGAAGCCTACTTGATTATAATATATGAGCTTTTTCATGATTTGTTGCCTTCTGTTTGCCAATATCTTCTTGAGAATTTTTATGTCTATAATCATTAAAGAGATTGGTCTGTGGTTCTTTTTTTAAATTGGGTCCTTTTCTGGTTTTGGAATCAGGGTAATGCTAGCTTCCAGCAGTGAGTTTGGGAGTGTTCCTTCCCTTTTACTTTCATTAAAGTATTTGAAAAATATGGATGCTAGCCCTTTCCTGAAGTTCTTGAAGAATTCAGCGATGAATCCATCTGGTGCCTAGCTTTTCTGTGCATTTTTTTTTTATTACTGCTTCAATTTCATTGCCTGCAATTGAATTATTCAGGATTATTTTGTCTTCTTGGTTTAGTTTTGGTAATTCATATGCTTCTACAAATTTATCCCTTTCTTCTGGCTTCTCCAATTTATTGGAGTACAGGTATTGAAGTAGTTACTAATAATCTGCTGGATAAGAATGACTAAGGGTTTATCTATTTTGTTTATTCTTTCAAAGAGCAATTCTTCAATTCATTGATTCTTTGTACTGTATTTTTTTGGCTTCAATTTCATTAATTTCTGCCCTGATTTTATAATTTATTTCCTTTACTAGCTTTGGATTTGCATTACTTCTGTTTTACTAGAACCTTGAGGTGCATCATTAGGTTATTTATTTGGGTTTGCTCTGTTTTTCTTATGTGGGCATTCACTGCTATAATCTTGCCTCTTAGGCATTCATTGTGTCCTCCTATAGAATCTGGTATGTTGTAATGGCATTGCCATTTGAGTGTAGGAACTGTTTGATTTCTTCTTTGATTTCTTCTGTGATCCATTGATTATTTAAGATGGTATTAATTTTCATGTCTTTGCATAGTTCCTGTGGTAACTTTTCCCATTGATTTCTAGCTTCATTGCTCTAGGATCTGATAATATACACGAAATAATTTCAATTCTTTTGCATTTACTTGAGCATGCTTTATGGGCTATTGTGTGGTCCATTTTGGAGAAAATCCCATGAACTGCTGAGAAGAATGTGTGCTCTGTTACTATTGGACAGAATATTATGGCAATATCTCTCAAGTCCATTTGTTCAAAGCTGTAGTTCAACTCTGATATTTCTTTGTAGATTTTTTTGTCTGGTTGATTTATTTGTGACAATGGCATACTGATATCCCCCATTCTAATTATGTTGATATTTATGTGATCTTTTATGTCCAGTAGTATTTGTTTTATGAAGTTGGGTATGCAGGTGTTCAGTACATATATGTTTATACTTTCTATTTCTTCCTGTTGAATTGTTCCCTTTACTAATACATAGTGATCTTCTTTGCCTCTTCTGCTCAGTTTTGGCTAGGAGTCTACTTTGTCTGAAAATAGGATAACTACTCCTTGTTTTCAGGCTCCCATTGCATGGAATATTGTTTTCAACATTTTGATGTTTTTCTATGAAATTCTTTTTGAATTAAATAGGTTTCTTGTATATGGCATACCATTTGGTTTTGTTTCTTGATCCAATCTGCCATTCTGGGTCTTTGGATTGGAGAATTGAAACCTTTCACATTGAGAGTTATTACTGAAAAACACTGACTCATTCCTATCATTGCATTATTTTCCTGTTGCTGATTCCTTTGTTTTCTCTCTTCTACTCAACTGCTCATCCTGTCAATATATTCACTCTATTAGACTTTTTGGCATTGTTGGCTTCATTGTCTCTTTCTAGGATGTCCCTGAGAATTTTTCAGAGGGCTGATTTGGTTGTCATGAATTTCTAAAGGTGCTCTTTTTCGTGGAAGGAGCTTATTTCTCTATTAATGTTGAAAGAGTTTTGAGGTAGTTTGCATGACATGTAAGAAGTTTTTTTCATTGTTGTTTGATTGTTTGTTTGTTTTGAGACAGAATCTAACTATATAATTCAGGCTGCTTTTGAACTGACTATGTAGCCCAGACTGCCCTGAACTCGTGGCGATTTTTCTGACTCATGTTCCTGAGTGCTGGTATTACAGGCGTGCACCACCACATGCAGCTTGAAGTTGTTTTCTTTTAGGATTTGAAACATTTCACTCCCCTGGTCTTTAAGGTTTGAACTGAAAAGTCTCCCGTAATTCTAATGGGCTTACCTTTATAAGTGATTTGTTGGTTTTCTCTAACAGCTATTAAGATTCTGGACTGTTTTGGGCTTTTGAGGTTTTTACTCTGATGTGTCATGCAAAAATTCTTTTCTGATTGTGGCTATTTGAGGTTCTATCTGTATGTATCTTGCTTATCTATATGTTAAATTCTTTTCCCATACTTGGAAAATTTTCTGCTATTATTTCTGTAAATAGATTTTTATAAGTCATTTGTGCTGTCCTTTGATTTTTCACTAATTATACTTAATCTTAGATTAGTCTTCTTTGCATCATCTTGCAGCTGTTGGATCCATTTTTTATATTCTCTTAATTTTAAGGTATCTGTGAATATGTGGTCATCTGCATCAGCTCTATCTTCTGTTTCAGGTACTCTTTTCTCACATTGGTTGTGACTGTTGCCCATACTTTCAGTAAAGTTTTCAATCTCCTGGATTTCTGCTTGATACCCTTCTCTCTCTCTCTCTCTCTCTCTCTCTCTCTCTCTCTCTCTCTCTCTCTCCCCCCTTGCTCTTTCTTTCTTTTCTTTTCTTTTTTTTTTGCACAGGATCTCATGCTGTAATTTAGGCTGGCCTCACTGGGTAGCCCAGGCTGGCCTTGAACTCATGGCAGTCCTCTTGCCTCAGCCTCCTGAGTGCTGGAATTACAAGCATGCCCAGCTTTGGTACCTTTCCATGGACCCTAATTTTTTTGCTAAACTTGCTTATTCATATTTTGTATGGTTTTGTTTAGCTCAGGTAACTTTTTATTAGTGTCTTCTTTAAACTCACTGTCTTGTTTATTAAGTTCATTTTCTGAATTATCTATCTATCTAATTTATCTATTTAAATAGATATTAATTATCTATTTAGTTATATCTTCTGTGAGGTCACAAGCACCTTATTCGTCTGTTATTTTTTAAAAATCTCTTTTATCTTATCATATAATTTAACTGTTTGGCTTTTGATTTCCCTCAATTAATGCCCTGTGGATCAGCTTTGGGGAGTTTTGAGTTTTTGGAAGCATTTTTTTCCTGGTCTTTTCATATTTCAGTTTTCATTTTTTGTGCTGAGGTTTGCAGGTTGATTATAGTGGAGAGACTTTGTAGGTAGTATGGAAATCTTTTTTAGTTAGCATCTGCTTTTCAGTGATGCACTTCGCATGTGGATAACTATAGATCTCTACTCCAGCCATGTCTGTTAATTTGAAAGGGGAGATGTAGTGTAATCGGCTCAACACCCAGTTCTCTGAAAATGAACTGCTGCATTGTTGATGACACAAGGACAAACCAGATACTGGCATACAGTAAAAACCAATTAATAGCAACAACTATGCTACCCTGACAATGACAACAAAGTTGGCATCAATAATAGAGTGAAAGACAAACTAGATATTGACATACCAAAACAAACCAAATATTGATGTACAGTAAACATGTACTAAATGCAATAACTATACCACCATTAACAATAGAAAATAGTTCAACAATAATAGCATAGAGTTAATTGTCTAAAGATTAATAAAACTTAAAGCTTATGCTAGTAAAGATGGAAGGAGTAGTGAACAAGAGGATTAAAGAAGTAGAATTTGAAAAATAAAGCAAAGGAAAACGAGGAGGACAGAAAAGTAAGATAAATGAGTCTATGAAGGAGTAAAAAAAGTATTAGAATTAGGTAAAAGTAACAGATAAGAACAGGAAAAAGAAGAAAAAAGAAAACACAGACAGCAAAATAAAGAAAAAGAGGAAAAAAGAAAAAATAAGAAAAGAAAAAGGAAAAATCCAAACCTGAAAACACCAATAAAGAAAATAAAAAAGAAAGAGAGAAATGGGTAAAAAAAAAAAAATTCCTCCAAGTTTTCGAATGAGTGGTTTCTTTCCAGGATCCAAAGTATTGGAATCCACCCGATATGTGAGAGAGGTATTAAGTTATACTAAAACCTATTTTGTTTCCACACTGAATCCTGCCTCACCTTTCCCATTGGGCATGGTTGGTCAATGATATCTGCCTTTATGCTATAGTAACTTCGGCAAATCCCTGGTTCTGTGTCTCTTTGTGTGCCCCAAATCCTGGCTTTCTTCACCTAAATTTATGTCCTGTGGGTTTGCGAGGTGCTTCCCTGCTCCAGAGTTCCTCTCTGTCCATATACCCCAGGCTCTGGCAGCTGTCCAAGCAGAGGAGCATCCTTGTTCATGTTGGTTTATTGGGAAAGCAAACAGTCCACTGAGTTCTGTGTTGGATGTAGGCAGCAGATGGGGTTGAAGCATAATGTTGAATTTAACACCAGCACTTTCAGATCCAGCTCCCTCTGAAAACCACGCATGACAGGCGTGACTTCTCACCATGAGGGGAGTTGCCTGTATGTCCTTCTGGGCTTGAGTTTAAACTTCTCAAAGAAGTCTATATTTAGCTCATGCTTTAACTGTCTCTTGAGGCCATCTCCCACCTAGTCACTGTGATGGGGGGACACCAGGAACCCTGAAGTATAGTTGTTCTATAGTTCTGTGGCTCAGTTTTAAACAATTAACCCCTTTTCTAACTGGTTCTTGGCAATACTTTTTTTTTTGATGCCTGGGATCCAAATCAGGGCCATGTACTTGCTAGGCAGGCACTCTAACCACTGAGCAAATCCCCAACCCACAAAAGTTAATTTGATTTTGTTTTTGTTTTTTTGATGATGGGGATCGAACTCAGGGCCTTGTGCTTGTGAGGCAAGCACTGTAACCACTGAGTTAAATCCCCAGCCCCTCTAAATGGTTCTTGATTAAACCCTCTCAAATACGGTGGGTGCTGCACTAAATTTCTTCTCCAACTCTAGCCTGCCATGTGGAAGGAATCAGTTTCAGAGTAAAGCTCCATGCGTTTTTTTTGTCTTTTAAAATAGCCATCGGCTTTTCTTGGGGCTAGTACTTCTGGCCCAGTTGGTTGTTTCTCTCTGGAGCTACCAACCCTCTCCTGGTTTACCTTGTGTCACCAGAGACAGGTCCCCCTCCCTGGGAGCTGAGGTGAGCTTTCCAAGACTGATCCATTCTTTTCTCTGGGTTGTGTTCTGTTTCTCCCGCTTTGCTGTAGTTTCTAGTCTTCCTGTCTGTTGCTTTCCTATTCCCAGAGATCTATTTTTTTCTCTCTCTTCCCAAGTTGTTGGTTTCTAGAGGTCTTGTTTTGTTTTGTTTTGTTTTTTGAGACAAAGTCTTGCCATGCCATGTAATCTAGGCTGGAACCAAACTCACTATGTAGCTGAGGCTGGCCTCAAACTCACAGTGATCCTCCTGCCTCAGCCTCCCAAGTGCTGAGATTCCAGGCATACGCCACCACACCTGGCTACGGTTTCTAGATGTCTTGATTCCACGTCCCAGAGAGGCTATATTTTGCTGCCAGTCCCTACTCCACCATTTTCAACCCTCCTCTTCCACCACCACCCTTTTTGAGGTAGGGTTTCACTGTGTAGTACAGGGTGGATCCACACTCGCTATGTATCCCAGGCTGGCTTCAAACTCATGATTCGCCTGCCTCAGTCTTCCAAGTGCTGGAATTACAGACATGCTCTACTATGCCTGGCTGTGATTTTTTTTTTCTGGTGTCATAGTTATTTAAAAGCATGTTGCTCAATTTCCAAATATTTGGAAATTTCCCCAATTTTTGTTATTGATTCATAATTTGATTCCATTTACAGTTAGAGTATATGGTTTGTATGATTTCAATTGTTTGCAATTTATCAAGATTTGTCTTGTAGCATGCAGTTTCTTTGAGAGAATATTCCATGTGTACTTTTTTCTTTCCATGTGTGCTTAAAAATAATATATATTCTGGTATTTGGGGTACAGTGTTTCTGTATATTAAAAAAAACCAAGTTGGTTGGTGATTCTATTCAAGTTTTCTACAGTCTTATTAATTTTCTTTATAGTGGTTGTATATATTACTATGAGAAGAAAACCGAAATCTCCAAGTAGAATTCTTGAATTGTCTATTTCTCTTTTCAATCTGCTAGTTTGTATCTTGTGTGTGTATTTAGGGGCTGTTTTCAGGTGTGTGTCCTTTTATAGTTGTTAAATTTTCTTGGTGTTTTGACTTTTTGTCATCATGGAATAGTCTTTCTCTCCAGAAATATTGTGTTAAAGTCTGTTCTGACTGATTAGTCACCCCAGCTACTATATACAATTACCAGTTATGTTATATTTCTTTCTTCATTCTTTTATTTTAAACCTCTTTGAATTTTCAAATCTAAAGCATGTGAGGGAGATATTCACATTTAGCCAAAGACAAGGACAAAATCTGTTCATATTTTCTTCCTCCTTTTGAGATTTTCTCTGTGTCTTCTTGGATCTGTAAGCTTTACACTTTTCATCAGATTTGAGAAATTTGGGGTCATTATTTGTTTGAATATTTTTTCCTGCCTCTTCCTGTATTTCTGCTATTTCTGGGACTCCTACTATATATTTGATATTGTCTCACAATACTTTGAGGCTCTGTTTATATTTCCTCCTTGTTTATTTCACTCTGTTCTTCAGATCAAACTTTTCTTACTGCTCTATTTCAAGTTCAATGATGCCTTCTTCAGCATCACGAATACATAGTTGAGACCATCTAGTAATTTAAAAAAAAAGTTTCAGTGTAGTATTTTTCAAGCTTAGAATGCTATATACTACTTTGATCACTGCACATGGAATGCATATGTAGAATTATCACACTCTATGTCTTAAATTTTTACAATTAAAATAAAGTTAATTTTTGAAGAATTCTCTTTTTTGTAGTTTCTAATTCTCCATTGATAACCTCTATTTTCTGACTCATTATTATGATCCTTTCTTTAATGTCTTTGTACTGATTTATAATAGTTGCTTTGAAGTCTTGTTCTTATAGTCAGATATCTGGGGCTACTTAAAATTTCTATTGCCTACTTTTTTCTCCTGAGTGTAGATCACATTTTCTTGTTTATTTACATTTACAAAACTAGACATTTAACTACTACATTGTAGTAATTATGAATTCTGATTTTTTTTGGGTTTTTTTTCTGGGGGGTAACTTTCCTGGCTTTTAATTTCTTTTAACTGCAGAATTTGTCTTTCTCACGTTATAGAACTGCCAATGTGTTTGCTGATTTAAATCCTATTCTTATTTTTTCAGCCTAAGTTTCCTGTGTTCACCCTTGTTTGTATATGTCGACACTTTTATGTCTACATATACCCTGCAGAGTCTCACAGTTAGCCAGGCATGTATACAGAGGTTACTGAACATATATTAGATAAGTAACTCTTCAGTGGGGTCACAGTTAAATGCAAAAGAAATAAAAATCATAGATTTTTGAGTCATTAGTAGAGCCATAAAGAAGAACACATTACTGTGTTCTCAGGACAATAAAAGCTGAAAGAGTAAATGCTGAAAAGGGAACCAAACAAAGCCATTCATTCAGTTGATAATGGAATGGTTCATGTGTCTATTTTAAAATGTTAGGTTTAGCACCTGGTTGTCCTACCCATAAAATCCAAATTTTTTGCATGGCATAAAAGGTCCTTTAAGACCCAGCCAGATGTCTTTCAAATCTCATTTTCCATTTCCATCCGTTTTTATATTTCCACGTAGTCCCACATATCATTACCTATGCCTCAATAACTTCTCTCTGTACATCTTTACATCTCTGATTTTTAAGAGCCAGAGCCTAAGGTAGGAAGATTGAAAGTACAAGGCCAGTCTGGGCAATATAAAGAAATGCTGTCTCAAAAAAGAAAAAAAATTTTAAAAAGCTGAGGATGTAGCTCAATGGTACAGTACCCCGGATTCAATTCTCAGTACAAAAAAACCCCCCAAAACAAAAACAAAACAAAAAAACCAAAAACAAAACAAACACCTGCCCTTGTGTTCCATAAAAATTTAGGCATGTAGCCCTCAGTAACCTTTGAAGGGAAGGCGTACAGGGTTGGGCTGAAAATAGAAGAGTTGCTTGAAGGGAGCAGGTGGTCTATCCAGCTCTCCTCTCCTGCCTTATAACCCTCCATCACCTTTGCAGAATACTCTCTTAAGAAGCTGAACCAGAGGACCTTGCTCTCCAAAGCACTGAACATAATGGGGGTGAGCCACCACCACACGGAAAAGAGGGGGCGTGTGTCACATTTGTCTTAATAAATAGTAGGATCTCCCAGAGTTCTGACAGGCAGGCTAAGATTATACCCTTCAAACCAAAGATCGGAGGATTTCTTATAAAACGACCAGCCCCAAACAAAAAGGACTTTTATATGCTAATATATGGAGGAGGTTGCCCAAAGAAACAGCTGCACCCTACTCAAGCAATCTATTGTGAGGCTTATCCCATTTCAGCTCGGTGGAGAGCTTCCAATTGGCTTTCTTTCCATTGTTTTAGAAATTATTCATCAAGTCTTAACAATTTAAAGCAAAGGATTGTTCGTTTTAGTGATGACCAAAGCTGGGGTTCTGGGGTGTTGGTCAGCTTCTCTCACTCCTTGAAGAACAGAATGAAGAAACATCATTTATGAAAACTAGATCTATGTCCCCCAACACTGGCAGATCCACGCCTCCACCTTCACATAGGCTGGCTAAGTCTTGTTAGCC